>CM068364.1:8613070-8725570 GCA_034769755.1 Odontamblyopus lacepedii | reverse complement strand
TTCCTTTTTTAAGTGAAATTATCTGCCAGTGCAGTAAGAAATTTTCACTTACCAATTTTTTTTAAAACAAGATGAAATACAAATCTTGTTCTAAGCAGAAAACACAAGTTTCAAGAGTTTATGGCAAGATTTTTCATCTTATTGGTTTGAGAAGGAAGTTAAAGAGGCTTAACCTGGACTGAGTTAATATAAAAAGTGCTTAAAATAAGTTGTAATATCAGATAAGATAAATCAGGATGAAATGTCTTGAAACAAGTCAAAAAATCTCATCTTATTAAGTAAAAAAATCTTAAAATTGATCTTTTAAGATGAATCTGCTTAAGTCGAGTCAGTTTAACTATGCTCGAAAATCCTTTTTTGCAGTGTATTTGATCTTTTGACGTGCGACTTCCGTCCGAACGTCCACGTCACATTCAGTCGACCTACAGACGATCTATCGTTCATTTCTAGGGATGTTGCTCCCACTGCTCCACAAAATGCCACAGCCAAAAACCTCGTCCTTCTTGATCTGCTCCTTAAAACAAATAAGCTGCACATGTTCTGACTCCGGTACAACAGCGACTTTCAAATCTCCAGGAGCTCAGTGCAGCGTCCATGTTTAGGCGACTTCCGTAAACACTGAACTCGCTGCTGTGACGTCGTCGTGTCTCCAGAGCTCGTGCGGGAAACATAAGTTTACAGTTCACACTGGAGATCACAGACAAGTGGGTAAAGACGGGTAAATTAAAATCTTGGTTTGATGCAAATAGGTTATCACTAAATCTAAGTAAAACTAAATGTATGATCATTGGAAATCGTAAGAAAACAAATACAGGTACTGATTTAGAAATTGAAAAAGTAAAAATTGAAAACGTATCCAAAAATAGGGTTTTAGGAGTGATCCTTGATGACAAACTGAGTTGGAAGCTTCACATTTTCTACTTTTGTGGTAAAATAGCCAGAAGTACTGTAATTCTATCAAAATGCCGATATATTATAACTCCAGAACATTACTTACTCTGTACAGTGCTCTAGTATTACCATATCTGAACTATTGTGTGGAAGTCTGGGGAAACACTCACACTTTGCAAAGATTATTCATTCTACAAAAAAGAGTCATAAGAGTTATTAATCATGCAGGATATATAGATCACACAAATGAATTATTTCTGAAAGTGGACTGCCTTAAAGTTTTTGACTTGGTGCAGTTCAAAATAGGTCAATTTATGTTCAAAGTTAAATATAACAAGATGTCATATAATATACAAATGATTCTGTTTACAATCTGAGAGGTAAAAGTTTGAGAGGTAAAAGTGATGCTATATTAGCCGTATGCACGTACCGCTCTTAAAGCAGAAGTGTGTCCATTTATGGAGTAACATTATGGAATGGACTAAGTGATGGGCTAAACTTATGCAGTGATATCATTCAGTTTAAAAAAAATGTATAAATAATTATTATTAGACAAATAAAAAAAAAATCAATTCTTAATATTGGTTTTTCAAATACTTAAACCTTCTGACTGTTGTTTTGTTGTGTAAGAAATTGATATATGTGTTAAGAGTAATTCTTAATTTTGCTTTTTCAAATATTTGTTTAGCCTTCTGACTGTTGTTTTACAGTGTGTAAAAGGTGCTATATGTGTTAAGTAAAGATTGTAAATAAGGAATAGAACCAAAATAAACCTCGGGCTTCCTTCTATTCCTTAAGATTTGACTGTTACAAATGTGTTTTGTCCTTATGTGTGTTTGAGATAAAAAAACGACCTCGCAAAAAAAAAAAAATCAGATTTCACACAAAAATCCGAATCGAGCATTAAGCCCTGCAGTTACATTTGAAACACTCGTATCTGTGTCGTTCAGAGTCATTAAAAAATCAGATTCAGGTCACTTCAGGCTGCACAAAGTGCACTGTCTGAACGAAGCCTCGGACACTTCAGGTTCAGGTTCAAAAAGTTTATTGTCAATTCTTCATACGAAAAACATTAAGAAAGAAGAAAGTAGAACAATAAAAAAACACCTCTTGCCTCCATCTGAGTGCAGCAGCATCACTTTCTAGAATCTGAAAATCCTCCACTTCAAATGTTGCTTTATAATATTCCACAGTGCGGCTTTATCTCCATGGAGACTGTTCAGAATTATGATTTTACCTTTGTATTTCCTTTATGCGAAATAAGCAGGTGATGTGGTATCTCCAGAAAGTTACACACTGTACCTTTAAATATGAATCTAAAACAAATAATCTTTGAACAAAAGGTAAATGCAGCTGTGAAAACTACCACTTCGTGACATCACAAGGTGGAACTGAGCATTTTAAGCTTTGGAGAGTCACTCAAACATGTGTGAATGAAACAAAACACAAATCCAGGTTTGTTTTTGAGGAGGAAACAGGATTAAAACACGGTTTAAAGCTCATAAGAGTTAATTTAGTGTAAAATGGCACCTTTAAAAGATCTGAGTCATTAGATCAGACCTTTCACAACAGTTTTCAAACAAATATATCTGCAGAAATGAGACGTTTAACAGTGAAATCCTGCTCGGCTTGGGCCATTAGCGCGGCGGAGAGTTTGTAAATAGTTTTGTGTCTTTGGCTCGTTCATAAAAAAACATTTGCACCGTTTATTTTGTGTTTTTCCATTTAAAAGCGCTCAGACCTGTGTTTATTTCCGTCTCTGTCATTCTGTTTTATTTTCACTTTTATTCCCGCGTTCAGATGCGGAGCTGTCCGTCACACGAGAGGCGAATGGAGCGCAGCCAAACGGAGAGAAAGAGAGAGGTATTTTTACACCGGAGAGGAGAGGAAAGAAGGGAGGAGGGGAGGAAAAGAGAGGGGAAAGAGGGAATGAGATGGAGGACGGGAGCAGAGCGGCCACAGCCTCGTCTGGGGTTTTGTGGTCGGGTGTTGGATCGCAGAGCAGCGGCTGTGGGTCAGACTGTTGTTGTGTCCTTAGGCAAGACACTTCAGCACTTTGTCTGATGTGAATGTGGAGCGTGAGGGTCGGTGTGAGGGGCTGTCGGTCTGTCCGTCTGTCCCGGGGCGGCTGTGGCTTCAATACGAGTGCAGGAATAACAGTGAAGAGGCACTGATGGTTTCTGACGCATCGAAGAAAGTCAAATCATCCCAGAAATGCTCAGGTTATGTCGCTTTATTTGTATCCGTAGGTAAATTTGTTTTGCAGTTTTCAGAGGCTTGTCCCACATTTCATTCATCCACAATAAACACAAAAATGCTGGAGAAAAAGACAAAAACCCGAACAAATAAACAGTAATTAAAAAAAAAAACTGAAGTAAACTGTCTTATTGTGTTTAATTCATGTAGATTTTAAAGAATGAGAACTTCACTTCACATCAATTCCTCCAAACGTTTGTGTCGGAAGAGGGAGCAGCCCAAGAACAGAGAGAAAAATGCTCTTTCTTAAAAATATTCTTAGTTGAAAAATGTGAGATTTATTAGGTAATTTCCTAATAAATGTCACATTTTGCAAAGTAAGTCCGTGTGCAGGATTTTTCTCTAAATTAATGTCAATTTAAAAAAATAGTATCACACAAACACAATCTTTTATTACATTTAGTATTTCATTAAAAATAATCATTTTACATTCTTTAAAATATTTTATTAATTGATACTAAAGATCTTACTTGATACTTGCACATATTTATAATTTACAGTAATTAAAAAAGTAAAGTAAAGTAAGTTTACTTTTCACAGACACATGTCCATAAAGACACTTTGCATTAATAACAGAACATCACCTTTGGCAACCATTTACCTTTTTTTTTTTTACTTTAAATTAATAAAAATAAAATTCTAACAAATATGCATTTACTACTGTATGCTTAATAAAAAGTGAAAAAAACATTTGACATTTCAATGTTTTATTCATTACAAACAGAAACTCAAATTCAGAAATAGAACTGTAAAAAAAACTGTGGCACAAACACTTTTCAATCAATCAAACTTTATTTATAGAGCGATTTCATACAAAATGCCACAGAAAGTGCACTGCATTTTTTTGAATAAAAGACTGAGTGGTTCTGGCTTCGATCTCCGGGTCACTCGGGTGTTTCTGTGTGGAGTTTGCATGTTCTCCCTGTGTCTGGGTAAGATTCCTCTGGTTTCCTCCATCATCACCCTGCAGGTCAAATCCTCCAGATAAGTCAGTCCTCGTCCACACTAGTTCATATTTGAGTCGTTTTTGTTGCAGATGCAGTGTTCATCCCATAGTCCGTATATATGAGTGGGCTAAGCTAACCCGTTAGCCACCGCGTGCCAAACAGGAAGTGCTCCAGGAGGCTCTTCCGGCTCCTTCTCTCCCTTTTCCCCACTGACTCACATTGAGATCTTCTCGCTCCTCTCTCTGTACCTGCTGCTGTGGCCTCGTCATTTTGGTCTTAAAATGTTCGTATGAACCCGCGACACAGGATCCTGAATTTTTTTTCGCTCTTTTGTTTGTCAGAAAAAACCTTTTCTTAACATTGAGCCTGGCTCCAGATTCGCTCCTGTAACCGTGGCATCGTGAGCCCTAAACGCTGTGGTGACGTCACACTCACTTAGTCCACTTCTTTTATACACTCTGTGGTTCATCCTCACTAATCCGATGGAAAACGGCTCCGGAGACGGAATGATCTGGATACACAGCTCCCACGTATTCACCTGAGCACAGATCTGATCCGGCGCCATGTGGACGCCTGAAAACACTGATACGCTGATACACTGATGTCGGGGCTGTAGCTGCCGTTCTTATTGGGCCGCGTCACTGTGACTTGCTCCTTCCTGATTCGCTGGTTTGTGGCATCGGACATGTGGCGCTATTGCGGAAAAGTTTAAACAAACCCGAGACAAACGCGAAACAGCGTCGGTCCACGAAAAGACTGTTCTGACACTCGCATTTTCCTCGGCTCGAAATCAGCTGCTGCAACTTCCATAGAACGACGGCGACTTCAGACACGGTGCTCCGCTCCTTGTTTTTACGCCCACGTGGTGTCGTGATGTTGTGACGATGTGTCGCCCGCCTCGTCATGTGACTGGTGTTTCTGATGATCCAGACACGACGCGTAGTTATGTGCAATATGGAACTCATCTGTGAAATACTCTACTACACCTAATTTAATCCTACCTGCACCTTTGTATGTTATTCTATTTTTTACTATATTGTTTAATATTTCCCTTGTATTTGCAAACACTTTTTAACAGTACTATTTATTGCAGCTATTAGTACTTCTTGAATATCTTAGAGAGTCAATGGTTCTTCTCATCCTGAGCGTTTCATTGCACTCTCGACCTTGTGTTGAACCTGCATAAGACAAATAAACAATCTTGAATCTTGAATCTTGACGTGTGTGGACGCAGATCGTTTCCAATATGCTGATACGGTGATTCTTTCAGTGTAAACGCTCTAAGTCCTGACCAAGACCAGCTGAAGATCTGGAGATGGTCCCACTGCTCCTGACAGGTTTAACCCAGAGACAGAAGGACGGGTCAAACGCAGAGGACACATTCCAGTACAGGGACGATAAAGTGTGGATTACTTTATCTTAAACAAGGATTAACATGTGACTAAACCCAACTTTTATAAGGTTTATAAGGTCTGAATCAGAGCCAGAGCAGATGTGCAGGTTCTAATGTTCTGAGTGAAGCTCTTTCCTCCTCAGAGACTCTCCTGAATCCTGCCTGAGACCGGAGAGTCTGAACTGAGCCTCTGCTGCTCCACAGACTCCAAACATTCCCACCTTTTCCGCCCCACTCCGATCCAGAGAAATCCGCAAACGCCACTTTACATTTTTCACTTCAGAGAAACCGTCACAACAGGATCTGCTGCAGGCGTCACACGGCCACAGCTCGGCCAATCACGGCGCAGCGCTCAGGGTGGGCCAATCACGGCGCCACACCCCGGGGTCATGTGATGGACCAAGGTTCAAGACCACGAGACCCGGTTAATCCAGACCGGGACTCTGGGAGGTCTTCAAAGTTCGGTTACAATCCACACTCAGACTCAAGTGGAAGGAGGCAAAGAGACGGCTGTTTGTGTAGTCCTGGTTTAGACCTGATTTAGTCCTGGTTTAGACCTGGTTTAGTCCTGGTTTAGACCTGGTTTAGTCTTGGTTTAGACCACGTTTAGTCTTGGTTTAGACCACGTTTAGTCTTTTACTCGAGGTTCAGTCCTGGTTTAGTCCTGGTTTAGTCTTTTACTTGAAGTTCAGGACAAATTTAGTCATGGTATAACCTCGATATAGTTTTGCTATGGTTTAGAACTTGTTTAGTCCTGGTTTAGACCTGATTTAGTCCTGGTTTAGTCCTAGTTTCGTCCTGGTTTAGTCCTGGTTTATTTCTGGTTTAGTCCTGGTGTAGTCCTGATTCAGTCCTGGTTCAGTCCTGGTTTAGTTCTGGTTTAGTCCTGGTTTAGATCATGTTTAGTCTTTTACTCGAGGTTCAGTCCGTGTTTAGTCCTGGTTCAGTCCTGGTTCAGTCCTGGTTCAGTCCTGGTTCAGTCCCGGTTTAGATCATGTTTAGTCTTTTACTCGAGGTTCAGTCCGTGTTTAGTCCTGGTTTAGTCTTGCTTTGGTTTAGAGCTTGTTTACTCCTGTTTTACTCCTGTTTTACTTCTGGTTTATTCCAGGTTTAGTCCTGATTTAGGCCTGACTTAGTCCTGGTTTAGATCATGATGTTTGGTTAACTTTTGGTCCCTGAGTCCCTGGGTCTGCTGTATCTGAGCACGACCCCACTGGAGGCACAGGCAGAACATGCAAACTCCACAGAGGAGGAGAGACACATGGAGAAAAACAGGTCTATTTTGATCAGAGCCTGATGTGTCCTTTAGAGAAGAAGCAACGTGTGAGACATGTCACCTCCTCCTGACACCTGCTCCTCTGCACACCTGTGAGGAGAACTAAACCAGGTCTAAGACAGGACTGAGCCGGGGCTGAACCGGGACTGAACCAGGACTAAAACAGGAGTGAACCAGGAGTAAAACAGAAGTAAAACAGGGCTGAAACAGGACTAAAAAAGGACTAAACCAGGACTCATACATGAGGAAAACAGGAGTAAATCAGGAGTAAACCAGGACTAAACCAGGACTAAACCAGAACTAAACCAGGACTAAAACAGGAGTAAAACGTGACTAAACCAGGACTAAACCAGGAGTAAACCAGGACTAAAACAGGACTAAAACTGGACTAAAAAACAGGACTAAAACAGGAGTAAAGCAGGACTAAAACTGGACTAAACCAGGACTAAAACTGGACTAAAACAGGACTAAACCAGGAGTAAACCAGGACTAAAACAGGACTAAAACTGGACTAAAAAACAGGACTAAAACAGGAGTAAAAAACAGGACTAACACAGGATGAAAACAGGACTAAAACATAAGTAAACCAGGACTAAAACATGACTAAAACAGGACTAAACTGGGACTAAACTGGGACTAAACCAGGACTAAAACAGGACTAAAACAGGTCTAAACCAGGCCTAAAACAGGACCAAAGCAGGACTCATACAGGAGTGAACCAGGTCTAAAACAGGACTAAACCAGGACTGGACCTTTAGCGAATGATCTCCCTTATTAAGTGTCTGGCGATGCTGTGTTTTTCTCTTAAAGTTCAGGTCCGACTCCTCGTCTCCCTCTCGTCCCTTTGACCTTCACCTTAAACGAGAACATGAGTTTAATTTTATATTTTAATCTTCACCAGCTCCGGGGCCCACCTTTAAAAAACGTGACATTTACGGAGCGCCTGATACTGCGAGAGTTTAATCACATGTCACCAGGCAGTTCCAACATGGCTGCCCTGGGCTAACGATACAGGAGGGAAGATCCAAAATGTCTGCCCGGGGTTAAGGCGAGATGCAGAAGCTAAGATCCAACCACAAACTGAATAAATCACAGAACTGTAATCAAATCTGAAGGTGAATCCAAGATGGCGTCGTGTTGTTTTCAGTGGTCTGTGCTCATTGACTCATGGGCCCAAAGATAATTTTCTCTTCCGTTTTTACTTCCTCAGTACAGACGATCTCCTCCCGCCCGTGTGACGTCTGTAATGTGCACGATGTGGAGCGTTTGGGCCAATCAGAGACCTCCAGGAAGTCGCCCCATCAAACAAAAACCTACACAAAAACTATGTCAATCGTTTGTGCTGCAAAAAGTTTCATTTGTGCTTCTTTAGTTTTGGAGAAATTAACGATTCTTTTATAGGTCAAACTGGGGTCAGCCCCACAGGAAGTTTCAAAATGCTCTAAAACAGTTCAAAATGGAGTCAGTCGTTTGTGCTGTTTTGTGCTGCAAAAAGTTTTGTTTGTGCGATTCTGGTTCTTAAGATATTTGCAGTTTTATTTTCGGCCGATGACGTCGTCCAGAACCTCAACATGTGAAACAGCCTCAAAAGAGGAAGAAAATTATAGAAAACGTGTATTTCATTTGTGCTGTTTTGTGCTGTAACAGTTTTCATTTCCGCTCAGCTGACGACGGCAAACTCCACAAAACTAGTGTTGATAAACGATCTCAGGCTGTGGAAAAGTCTGTGTTATTATATAAAATATGAATCAAAAGCAAATTACTAAAGACTGATACAGACTTTTCTAGAGCCTGAGATCGTTTTCGCCACTAGTTTTGCAGAGTTTTCTGTCTTGTGGAGTTTGCCGTCGTCAGCTGAGCGGAAATGACGTCCTATAATTACCGCCGAAATAATAATTCATAATTTTAAAAATAAACACACAAATGAAAATTGTCACAGCAAAAAACGTTTTCTATAATTTTATTCCTGTTTTGAGGCCGTTTCACATTTTGAGGTTCTGGACGACGTCATCGGCCGAAAATAAAACTGCAAATATCTTAAGAACCAGAATCGCACAAATGAAGCACAAACGACTGACTCCATTTTGGATGTTTTAGAGCATTTTGAAGCTTCCTGTGGGGCTGACCCCAGTTTGACCTATAAAAGAATCGTTAATTTCTCCAAAACTAAAGAAGCACAAATGAAACTTTTTGCAGCACAAACGATTGACATAGTTTTCGTGCAGGTTTGAGTTTGATGGGGCGACTTCCCGCAGGTCAATCAGAGTGAGGTGAGGTGAAGTCTTACAAAGTGAACTTTTAGGCACTTTAAGGATTTAACCATTTTATAAAGTTTATGTTGTGAATCCTTTGTGAAAGCTGTCGATGCCCTGTCAGAACATGAGCAGTTTGAATATGGGAGAATTTTTTCTGGGTCCAAGCCTTGGATGTACAATAAGAGCCGGATAAGACGCGCCCCCTCTGTGGCCGAGCGAGGTACTGCAGCCCAGAACGATTCTCCCGTAGAAGCTCAGAGCATTTGTGTGAAATCAAACACTGCCCGTGTCCTGCTGACAGGGCGTCCACAGCTTTTAGAAAGGTCAGATTTTGTAGGGATTCTTCTGTATTTTTACAATATAAACTTTAATTTTTTTTAAGCGTCAAAGTGCCTAAAAATCAGCTTTGTTAGAGTTAGCCTCGCCCCGCTCCAGCAGCTCGCGCTCTGATTGGCCAGAACTGCGTTTCTGACGTCACAGCCAAACAAAATGCGGAGGTAAAAATCTTTTTGTGGTCATGCGTCAGTGAGCACAGGCCGTTGAAAACAATACGCCGCCATCTTGGATCCATCTTCCAGATTTTATTATAGTTCTATGAGCCAAACTCCCGGGAGCTGCAGTACCTGGAGCGGCCACTAGTCTGTCCGGAGCCGGGACAGAGGGGGAAATCCTGGGGTTTGCTCACAGAACTATAATAAAAGCTGGAAAATGAATCTTTATTGAAGGCACCGTATTGTTTTTACTGGTCTGTGCTCACTGGCGCATGACCACAAAAAAGATTTTTACTTCTGTATTTATGTAGTTCTGTGGGAGTGTGGGCTCAGGGCGGGGCCAGGAGAACTCGCACAAAGCTGAAACTTTTAGGCACTTTGACGATTTTTTAACCTTCATATTGTAAAAATACTGTTGACTCCCTACAAAATCGGACCTTTATGAAAGCTGTGGATGCCCTGAACACGGACAGTTTAATTTCACACAAATACATTTTTGAGGGGGAACGTGTCTTATCCAGCTCTTACATCCCTGGGTGCGCCGCCTATTCGGACATCTCTTCATTACGACATGTCTCTATTTTGCCGACACTGTTTAGTATGGCTATTTCTGCACGTCACCCAGGCTCGTCTCTCGCTATTTTAGATTAGCTTTAGGTTAGATATCTTCCGGAAGGTCTAAGCTCTTTTTGGAAATTCATCACTGCTTCCCACGGCTCAGTTCGGACATTTTCCCACTGCTTGGTATCGTCTGTGGCCGAAGTTTTCTCTGATCAAGAGCTTTGCCCTCTGACATTTGGGAGCGTAAAGTATAACAGGCATCACTTTAATATGATTCATGTCGGAAAAGAGGAATGTTTGAAAAATAATAAAACGCCACTGCTCCGACAATGAAAAAAACAAGTTGAAGTAGTTGGACGCTTGAAAATTAATGTTCACGCCGCTATTCCGACAATTCCACGTCGATGTCTAAATAGCGGCGTGTCGGAATAGCAGCGTGTTACTGGAATTCCTGATCCAGGTTTTACTACAGATCCATGATACAAATGGGCACAGCTAAACAGCATTCCAGACAGGAAGTGAGCACGGGAGCGCTTTTGGCTCCATCGACTCTGGCGCCAAGTCACTTTATACTGAAAAATGATGGCCCAAGACCACGAGACCTGGTTAATCCAAACCGGGACTCTGCGCGGTCTTCAAAGTCTGGTTACAATCCACACTCAGACTCAAGTGGAAGGAGACAAAGAGACGGCTGTTTGTGTAGTGTTTAGACCTGGTTTAGTCCTGGTTTAGATCTAGTTTAGACCTGGTTTAGACCTGATTTAGACCTGGTTCTGTCCTGGTTTAGACCTGGTTCTGTCCTGGTTTAATCCTGGTTCTGTCCTGGTTTAGTCCTGGTTTAGTCCTGGTTTAGTCCTGGTTTAGTCCTGGTTTAGCCCTGGTTTAGCCCTGGTTTAGTCCTGGTTTAGTCCTGGTTTAGTCCTGGTTTAGCCCTGGTTTAGTCCTGGTTTAGCCCTGGTTTAGTCCTGGTTTAGTCCTGGTTTAGCCCTGGTTTAGTCCTGGTTTAGTCCTGGTTTAGTCCCTGTTTCATCATAAACATTTTCCTTTTCTCCTCCTCCTTTTGTCCTTTCCTCTCCCTCGCTCGCAGCTGTCAATCACCGTAATAGTCCCGGAGGCGGGGGTCAGTCGGGGCGTCTGATTGGCCGAGTGGAGGGGTCAGCGCCGCCTGATTGGTCCATTTACGGGCCTAATGTTTCTTAATGCGCCGTGTTTAAGTTTAATGGAGCACTCATCGCATCAGCATCTCAACATCTGGGAAATTATTCAAAATGTCAGAAAACGCTTCAGCGAAAACGCAAAAAAACAAAAATATTAAAAAATATTTTATCATAACCTGGAAATTATCAGGAAATTTGTGATTTATGTTTCACAGTTTGGATTCGATTCAGTTTTGGTCGAATTTTAAACCAGGCTGAGCTTTAAAGTAATGTAAAAATCCCAATTACCCCTGTGTCAGATGCCCTCCCTGTGTGTCAGATGCCCTCCCATGTCTCAGATGCCCTCCCCTCCTCCTGCAGTGTGTCAGATGCCCTCCCTGTCTCTCAGATGCCCTCCCCTGTGTGTCAGATGCCCTCCCCTGTGTGTCAGATGCCCTCCCCTCCTCCTGCAGTGCGTCAAATGCCCTCCCCTCCTCCTGCAGTGTGTCAGATGCCCTCCCCTCCTCCTGCAGTGCGTCAAATGCCCTCCCCTGTACGTCAGATGCCCTCCCTGTGTCTCAGATGCCCTCCCCTGTACGTCAGATGCCCTCCCTGTGTCTCAGATGCCCTCCCCTGTACGTCAGATGCCCTCCCCTCCTCCTGCAGTGCGTCAGATGCCCTCCCCTCCTCCCGCGGCCGTATAAATACCCTCGGATAACTGGCGTCTGTGGACGGAGGCTCTTCCCGGTTTGCGAGAGGCCGTTGCCGTGGAAACATTAATCAGGACGAAAATGATCTGTGTCTGAGGCGTCCCCCCACCGAGACGAGAAAATGACCGGAGTCCCATCATCTGCCCCAGAGAGAGAGGAGGGGGCAGAAGAGGAGGAGGAGGGCATTTATACGTCACTGTAAACATCAAACAAGAAAAGTTACTGCACATAAGTGGGGATTTAAAACGTCCTCTTGGTGATTTTATAAGATATATTTTCAAAAATTTGCAAACTAGGACTGTTACCCCGATCCAAAGTGAGCGTGGGGGCACTTCCGGATCCGCTCTACACGATCCCGGGGATTTTATTTTGTGATTTTGTTTGTTAATAAATTCCTGTTCGTATAATATGATATGAAACTCCAAATTTGCTCTGTGACTGCGTAGCCTCGATGAGCTTCGTTTGACTGGACCTTTTGAATGCATTTATACTTTTCCCAGTGATGGGTCTGTTACCTGCTCGTCTCCATGTAAATGTTCCACAGTACTGCATTAGAACTAATTAGTGGGAGGTGCGATTACCTGGTTCAGTCCTGGTTCAGTCCTGGTTTAGCCCTGGTTTAGTCCTGGTTCAGTCCTGATTTAGCCCTGGTTCAGTCCCGGTTTAGTCCTGGTTTAGTCCTGGTTTAGTCCTGGTTTAGTCCCGGTTCAGTCCTGGTTTAGTCCTGGTTCAGTCCTGGTTTAGTCCTGGTTCAGTCCTGGTTTAGTCCCGGTTCAGTCCTGGTTCAGTCCTGGTTTAGTCCTGGTTTAGTTCTTGTATCTGAACTTTCACTTATCAAACCCGTTCTTCTTCCACGTCTAAATCTCTCATAACTCACTAATAACCTGAGATATATTTGTACTGTTATTTTTCTATATTTACTTTTTACTTGTACATTTACTTTTCATAATTACGCCACATTTGACATTTGTCTCTTGCTTTTTCTGCTTCTTATTTAAAAAATTAATTATCACCGTTTCTCTTTGTCATTGTAATTTGCTGTGAGCTGATGTGGCCAAGTAATTTCCCCTGTGGATCAATAAAGTTTGTCTAAGCTTCAGTCTTATCTCCATGGATCCATCTCGGGCCTTAGACCAAGTTTAGAACTGGTTTAGAACGGGTTTAGACCAGGATTTAGACCAGGTCTTGTCCATGTTAAGACCATAATTCTGATCTAGTCCAGGTGGAGAGGAGCAGAAGAGGTAGTCCTGGTTTAGATCTAACTTAGAGCTTTTTTAGTCCTGGTTTAGATCTAACTTAGAGCTTTTTTAGTCCTGGTTTAGATCTAACTTAGACCTTTTTTAGTCCTGGTTTAGATCTAACTTAGACCTTTTTTAGTCCTGGTTTAGATCTAACTTAGACCTTCTTTAGTCCTGGTTTAGATCTAACTTAGAACTTCTTTAGTCCTGGTTTAGTCCTGGTTTAGATCTAACTTAGACCTTCTTTAGTCCTGGTTTAGTCCTGGTTTAGATCTAACTTAGACCTTCTTTAGTCCTGGTTTAGATCTAACTTAGACCTTCTTTAGTCCTGGTTTAGATCTAACTTAGACCTTTTTTAGTCCTGGTTTAGATCTAACTTAGACCCTTTTTAGTCCTGGTTTAGATCTAACTTAGACCTTCTTTAGTCCTGGTTTAGATCTAACTTAGACCTTCTTTAGTCCTGGTTTAGACCTAACTTAGACCTTTTTTAGTCCTGGTTTAGATCTAACTTAGACCTTCTTTAGTCCTGGTTTAGACCTAACTTAGACCTTTTTTAGTCCTGGTTTAGATCTAACTTAGACCTTCTTTAGTCCTGGTTTAGATCTAACTTAGACCTTCTTTAGTCCTGGTTTAGATCTAACTTAGACCTTTTTTAGTCCTGGTTTAGATCTAACTTAGACCCTTTTTAGTCCTGGTTTAGATCTAACTTAGACCTTCTTTAGTCCTGGTTTAGATCTAACTTAGACCTTTTTTAGTCCTGGTTTAGATCTAACTTAGACCTTCTTTAGTCCTGGTTTAGATCTAACTTAGACCTTCTTTAGTCCTGGTTTAGACCTAACTTAGACCTTTTTTAGTCCTGGTTTAGATCTAACTTAGACCTTCTTTAGTCCTGGTTTAGATCTAACTTAGAACTTCTTTAGTCCTGGTTTAGTCCTGGTTTAGATCTAACTTAGACCTTCTTTAGTCCTGGTTTAGTCCTGGTTTAGATCTAACTTAGACCTTCTTTAGTCCTGGTTTAGTACTGGTTTAGATCTAACTTAGACCTTCTTTAGTCCTGGTTTAGTCCTGGTTTAGATCTAATTTAGACCTTCTTTAGTCCTGGTTTAGATCTAACTTAGACCTTCTTTAGTCCTAGTTTAGTCCTGGTTTAGATCTAACTTAGACCTTCTTTAGTCCTGGTTTAGTCCTGGTTTAGTCCTGGTTTAGTTCTGGTTTAGGCCTGGTTTAGTCCTGGTTTAGGCCTGGTTTGGTCCTGGTTTAGGCCTGGTTTAGTCCTGGTTTAGTCCTAGTTTAGTCCTGAAATATCTTATAGTTCTTGTGTCCAATTTATTTCCCTTGTGGATCAATAAAGTTTATCTCGGTCTCAGTCTAATCTCCATGGAGCCAGGCAGGTGAGAAAAGTTCCACAGTGCGGCTTTAACACAGAAGTCCCCGGCTCTGTGGAAGACAAGATTGAGTTTTTAATCTGACCATCAGCTAATGTGAAAGATCTTTTTGTTCTGAAATGACAAAACTATTTCCTTGAAGTCATTTGGAGACAAGAGTTAACTCTGTTTCAGGCGACATTAAAATGAAAATATGATCTTATTTGGAAATGGGAGGTAACCGTAGCAACAACCACACATCTGCCGCGTCTGAAATAATGGACTTCTGAGGAGGACGGTTTTAGGAGCATCTTGTTTCTGATCCAAAAGAGATTTAAATTATCTTGATTCTGAAGAGGCACACAGAGAAGGGTTAATGTGATTATCCGAGTCTCCACATAAATGAGTCACAGACACAAAAAGACATTTTAAAATCACAAAAGTTCACTAAACAGGTTTAACTTCAGCCCAGAGGGACTTAGTCCGGGTTTGGACCTGGTTTAGACCTGCTTTAGTCCTGCTTTAGTCCTGTTTTAGTCCTGCTTTAGTCCATCTTTAGTCCTGCTTTAGTCCTGTTTTAGTCCTGGATCAGTCCTGCTTTAGTCCTGCTTTAGTCCATCTTTAGTCCTGCTTTAGTCCTGCTTTAGTCCTGGTGTAGTCCATCTTTAGTCCTGCTTTAGTCCTGCTTTAGTCCTGCTTTAGTCCTGGATCAGTCCTGCTTTAGTCCTGGTGTAGTCCTGGATCAGTCCTGCTTTAGTCCTGGTGTAGTGCAGCTTTAGTCCTGTTTTAGTCCTGCTTTAGTCCATCGTTAGTCCTGCTTTAGTCCTGCTTTAGTCCTGCTTTAGTCCTGGTGTAGTCCTGCTTTATTCCTGGATCAGTCCTGTTTTAGTCCTGCTTTAGTCCTGCTTTAGTCCTGGATCAGTCCTGTTTTAGTCCTGCTTTAGTCCTGCTTTAGTTCTGGTGTAGTCCATCTTTAGTCCTGCTTTAGTCCTGGATCAGTCCTGCTTTAGTCCTGGTGTAGTCCTGGATCAGTCCTGCTTTAGTCCTGGTGTAGTCCAGCTTTAGTCCTGTTTTAGTCCTGCTTTAGTCCATCTTTAGTCCTGCTTTAGTCCTGCTTTAGTCCTGCTTTAGTCCTGGATCAGTCCTGTTTTAGTCCTGCTTTAGTCCTGCTTTAGTCCTGGATCAGTCCTGCTTTAGTCCTGCTTTAGTCCTGCTTTAGTCCTGGATCAGTCCTGGATCAGTCCTGCTTTAGTCCTGCTTTAGTCCTGGATCAGTCCTGGATCAGTCCTGCTTTAGTCCTGCTTTAGTCCTGGATCAGTCCTGCTTTAGTCCTGGATCAGTCCTGTTTTAGTCCTGCTTTAGTCCTGCTTTAGTCCTGGATCAGTCCTGCTTTAGTCCTGGATCAGTCCTGTTTTAGTCCTGCTTTAGTCCTGCTTTAGTCCTGCTTTAGTCCTGGATCAGTCCAGCTTTAGTCCTGCTTTAGTCCTGCTTTAGTCCTGGTTCAGATTCCTGTGGTCTGGTCCACGCGCTGAGCTTCGATCGTCTCAGTGGAGAGTCGGAAAATAACTCTGCAGGAACCGAGCGAAAAGAAACCTTCAAAAACAGAAACAGGAAATCAATGTTTAAGAGGAAATTATATTATTCAAGAGCTCCATTATCACAGGAAGGGCATCTGACACAATCTGACACACACAGGAGAACGGGAGGGCATCTGACACAATCTGACACACACAGGAGGACGGGAGGGCATCTGACACAATCTGACACACACAGGGGTACGGGAGGGCATCTGATGCACAGGGATACAGGGATTTAATCCTAATTTAGATTTGGTTTAGTCCTGGTTTAGTCCTGGTTGAATATGGTTTGGTTTTGGTTTAGTTCTTGTTTAGTTCTGGTTTTGTCCTGCTTTAATCCTGGTGTAGTCCTGCTTTAGTCCTGGTGTAGTCCTGGTTTTGTCCTGGTTTTGTCCTGGTTTTAGTCCTGGTGTAGTCCTGCTTTAGTCCTGGTGTAGTCCTGCTTTAGTCCTGGTGTAGTCCTGGTTTAGTCCTGGTTTAGTCCTGCTTTAGTCCTGGTGTAGTCCTGGTTTAGTCCTGTTGTAGTCCTGTTGTAGTCCTGGTGTAGTCCTGCTTTAGTCCTGGTGTGGTCCTGGTTTAGTCCTGTTGTAGTCCTGTTGTAGTCCTGGTGTAGTCCTGTTGTAGTCCTGGTGTAGTCCTGCTTTAGTCCTGCTTTAGTCCTGCTTTAGTCCTGGTGTAGTCCCTCTGACACACACACATGTACACACACAGGGATAGAGGGGGACGGGAGGGCATCTGACACACCGGAGGACGGGAGGGCATCTGACACACCGGAGGACGGGAGGGCATCTGACACACCGGAGGACGGGAGGGCATCTGACACACCGGAGGACGGGAGGGCATCTGACACACCGGAGGACGGGAGGGCATCTGACAGACTGCGGGCGTGGGAAAGTGCTGGTGCTGATGCTGCGCTGCCAAACGAGCTGGAGGCGTTACTACGGCAACAAACCCATCAGCGACATCATCCTCTCATCTCCTCATCACCGCGGCCTCCAGTCAGACAGAGCGCACACCACAAAGAGACCAGGAATAGACCAGGAATAGACCGGCGTTAGACCGGCGTTAGACCGGGTTTAGACCGGGTTTAGACCGGGTTTAGACCTGGTTTAGACCTGGTTTAGACCTGCTTCAGCCCATTCTTAGTCCTCATTCAGACCTGGTCATTCCTGGTTTAGAACTGATTTAGACCTGATTTAGTCCTGGGTTAGACCTGGGTTAGTCTTTGTTTACTCCTGGTTTAGTCCTTGTTTAGTCCTGAGTTAGACCTGATTTAGACCGGGTTTAGTCCTGGGTTAGACCTGGGTTAATCTTTGTTTAGACCTGGTTTAGACCTGGTTTAGTCCTGACTTAGACCTGATTTAGACCGGGTTTAGTCCTAGTTTAGTCCTGAATTAGACCTTGTTTAGACCTGGTTTAGACCTGGTTTAGACCTGGTTTAGACCTGGTTTAGACCTGCTTCAGCCCAGGTTTAGTCCTCATTCAAACCTGGTCATTCCCGGTTTAGAACTGATTTAGAGCTGATTTAGTTCTGGTTTAGTCCTCGTTTAGACCTTGTTTAGATATGGTTTAGTCCTGGTTTAGTCCTAATTTGGTCCTGCTGTAGTCCTGGTTCAGTCCTGCTGTAGTTTAGTCCAGGTTTAGTTTATTCCTGGTTTAGCCTTGGTCTAATGTGGTCTATTTTTATCTTCAGGTCTAAATCAGGACTAAACCAGGTCTAAAGATGGTCTAAACCAGGTCTAAACATAGTCTAAACCGGGACTGAACATTGATAATTAATCAGAATATTTTGGTTTCAAATATATCTGCATCTGTATGCATTTTTTTTATGATAATTTTTAGTTGAATTCCCAAAAATCTGTCAGATTTATGAGTTTAAAATTGGAATAAAAATATTTTTAAAATTCTGTCACTCATTATGAATAAAACAAAAGTGAATTTAACCAGATTCTGTTTATACCGATGAACCTGAGATATTTTCAGTCTAAATTCTGAAATGTTCCAGTCATTTGGTTTAAAGTGTTTTAAGACAAAGTAGAAGAACACTGAGCCAGACCAGAACTAAACCAGGACTAAACCAGGACTAAACCAGGACTAAACCAGGACAAAAACAGGACTACTTAAAGACTAAACCGACACTCTAAACCAGGACTAAACCAGGACTAAACCAGGACTAAACCAGCACTGGCTAAAGACTAGACCAAAACGATAAACCAGGACTAAACCAGGACTAACTAAAGACTAAAGCAAAACTCTAAACCAGGACTAAACCAGGACTAACTAAAGACTAGACCAAAACGATAAACCAGGACTAAACCAGGACTAACTAAAGACTAGACCAAAACGATAAACCAGGACTAACTAAACCAAAACTATAACCTACTACACTGACTCTGGTCTTAAGCAGGTCTAGGCTTGGACTAAACCAGGACTAAACCAGGACCAAAGTGACTCCGCGGGTGTCACAGATTATAACTCTAACAAACATAAGCCAAATATCTTTTCTTTAAGCACTAAAGTCATAATTTTGTTGGTTTCCACAAAATATCGCAATAAATATCGTACAATGAGCTGCATAATGTGAAAATATATCGTAAAGAGAAATTTGGATTAAGGACGCACAGATACAGATGTCCTGTACTCGTGTTTTCATACAAAGAGGTTCTGACGTGATTTAAAGCATAAATAACAGTTACACAACAAAATTTGATCCATTTTCTAATAAATCCACTGTGTTTTAAGAAAAAAGTATTACAAAATTTTGCTAAATTTTTAATCCCTACACTGGTATCGGGGCTAAACAGTTTTGCGCACTTCAAATTCTGCTCTGATTCTGGAAGTACATTTTCCTTTCATTAAAAATAAATAAATAAATAAATAATACTACGTGCTAATCAGCTATGTGCTAACCGGCTATGTGCTAACCGGCTATGTGCTAACCGGCTACATGCTAACCATCTACGTGCTAACCGGCTACATGCTAACCATCTACGTGCTAACTAATATCCATAACCCAACAAGTCCAAAAAGACACTTGAAACACAAGATTCTTGTCATAATTTAGCAGTGCATAAAGTTTATGAATCAGATTTTTGTGACTGTTGTGTGATGTGTGAAGTGTATGATATTCATTGCAATATTTTGTGGAAACTAACAAAAAAAATTTCCTTTTGTGGAAGATAAACTTCATTTTATCTTATTTTATCTTATATTAAATAAATGTGTAACTCTTATAGTCATTAGTTTCCACAGATCTAATTAGCCTTGAGCTTTCAAATGTTTCATATATACATTTCTTGAAAGGCTATGATAAAAATTAACCGGAAATTTACTTCGGGAACCACGGGGCCTCCACTGTTGCTCCATATCGGAATCGGAACGGAATCCCTCATCGTTGCATCCCTGCAGATTATTGGTGATGTTTACTCAGATTATTGGTGATACACAGTTACAGATTATTGGTCAAACATAGTTAAATTACTGGTCATCTACAGATACAGATTATTGGTCATACACTGTTACAGATTATTTGTTATACACAGCTACAGGTTAATGGTCATACACAGTTACATATTATTGGTCATACACAGTTAGATTATTGATGTTTTACCCAGATTATTGGTCATACATAGTTAGGTTATTTGTGTTTTACTCAGATTACTGGTCATACACAGTTAGATTATTGATCATACACAGTTAGATTATTGATCATACACAGTTGTAGATTACTGGAGATGTTTTACCCAGATTATTGGTCACACACAGTTACAGATTATTGGTCATAAACAGTTAGATTATTGGTTATACACAGTTACAGATTATTGGTCATACACAGATTATTGGTCATACACAGTTGTAGATTATTGGTCATAAACAGTTACATATTATTTGTTATGTTTTACTCAGATTACTGGTCATACACAGTTACAGATTATCGGCCATACACAGTTAGATTATTGGTCATGCAGAGTTGTAGTTTATTGGTCATAAACAGTTACAGATTATTGGTGATGTTTTACTCAGATTATGGGCCATACACAGTTATATTATTGGTCACGCACAGTTACAGATTAGCGGTCATACACTGTGTCAGATTAGCGGCTCGTTAGCGGCTCGTCGCGCGCCGCCCGGGGAGAGTTTAATTGCAGATTGTGGTTCTGTTTTTGTTTGTGTGCGCTGTCTCCGTCTCCTCTCTCCCGCGCGGCGCCGCAAAAATAACTAAATACAACAAAATACAGGGCGAAAATACACGAAAATACAGAGAAAAAAAATACAGAGAGGCAGAGGGACAGAGGGAGGAGGAGGAGGAGAAAGGAGAGAGAGAGAGAGCGAGGAGAGAGGGTAGAGACGGGAGAGAAAGGAGATAGGAGGCGGGGGGGAGGAGAGTGAAGATAGAGAAAGAGAATGAGAGGAAGAGAGAGGGGAAAGGCAGAAATGAGCAGAAAGAGAGAGGGGAGAGGGGGGGACAGAGGGCAGAGCAGCAGAGAGAGGAGAAAGAGAGGGGGAGAGAGTCAGCAGAGGGAGGCGAAGGGCGGCAGTGACACCTACAGGCGGTCCGCGGAACTGAGGCTCAGGGACGACACTGTGGAGAGGCCGATTGGACAGTCCCTTATTGGTCATACACAGTTACAGATTATTGGGCATACACACTTAGATTATTGGTCATACACAGTTAGATTATTGGTGATGCACAGTTACAGATTATTGGTGATGTTTTACCCAGATTATTGGTCATACACAGTTAGATTATTGGGCATACACACTTAGATTATTGGTCATATACATTTAGATTATTGGTCATAAATAGTTAGATTATTGGTGATGTTTTACCTAGACTATTGGTCATGCACAGTTACAGATTACTGGTGATGTTTTACACAGATTATTGGTCATACACAGTTAGATTATTGGTCATACACAGTTAGATTATTGGTCATAAATAGTTAGATTATTGGTGATGTTTTACCTAGACTATTGGTCATGCGCAGTTACAGATTATTGGTAATGTTTTACACAGATTATTGGACATACACAGTTGTAGATTACTGGTAATGTTTTACTCATATTATTGGTCATGCACAGTTACAGATTATTGGTGATGTTTTACTCAGAATATTGGTCATACACATTTGTAGATTATTGGTGATGTTTCATCCAGATTATTGGACATACACAGTTAGATTATAGGTCATGCACAGTTACAGATTATTGATGATGTTTTACACAGATTATTGGTCATACACAGTTAAATTATTGGTCATACACAGTTAGATTATTGGTCATAAATAGTTAGATTATTGGTGATGTTTTACCTAGACTATTGGTCATGCACAGTTACAGATTACTGGTGATGTTTTACACAGATTATTGGTCATACACAGTTAGATTATTGGTCATACACAGTTAGATTATTGGTCATAAATAGTTAGATTATTGGTGATGTTTTACCTAGACTATTGGTCATGCGCAGTTACAGATTATTGGTAATGTTTTACACAGATTATTGGACATACACAGTTGTAGATTACTGGTAATGTTTTACTCATATTATTGGTCATACACAGTTACAGATTATTGGTGATGTTTTACTCAGAATATTGGTCATACACATTTGTAGATTATTGGTGATGTTTCATCCAGATTATTGGACATACACAGTTAGATTATAGGTCATGCACAGTTACAGATTATTGATGATGTTTTACACAGATTATTGGTCATACACAGTTAAATTATTGGTCATACACAGTTAGATTATTGGTCATAAATAGTTAGATTATTGGTGATGTTTTACCTAGACTATTGGTCATGCACAGTTACAGATTACTGGTGATGTTTTACACAGATTATTGGTCATACACAGTTAGATTATTGGTCATACACAGTTAGATTATTGGTCATAAATAGTTAGATTATTGGTGATGTTTTACCTAGACTATTGGTCATGCGCAGTTACAGATTATTGGTAATGTTTTACACAGATTATTGGACATACACAGTTGTAGATTACTGGTAATGTTTTACTCATATTATTGGTCATACACAGTTACAGATTATTGGTGATGTTTTACTCAGAATATTGGTCATACACAGTTAGATTATTGGTCATACACAGTTAGATTATTGGTCATAAATAGTTAGATTATTGGTGATGTTTTACCTAGACTATTGGTCATGCACAGTTACAGATTACTGGTGATGTTTTACACAGATTATTGGTCATACACAGTTAGATTATTGGTCATACACAGTTAGATTATTGGTCATAAATAGTTAGATTATTGGTGATGTTTTACCTAGACTATTGGTCATGCACAGTTACAGATTATTGGTGATGTTGTACACAGATTATTGGACATACACAGTTGTAGATTATTGGTAATGTTCTACTCATATTATTGGTCATACACAGTTACAGATTATTGGTGATGTTTTATTTAGATTATTGGTCATACACAGTTAGATTATTGGTCATACACAGTTAGATTATTGGTCATAAATAGTTAGATTATTGGTGATGTTTTACCTAGACTATTGGTCATGCACAGTTACAGATTACTGGTGATGTTTTACACAGATTATTGGTCATACACAGTTAGATTATTGGTCATACACAGTTAGATTATTGGTCATAAATAGTTAGATTATTGGTGATGTTTTACCTAGACTATTGGTCATGCGCAGTTACAGATTTTTGGTAATGTTTTACACAGATTATTGGACATACACAGTTGTAGATTACTGGTAATGTTTTACTCATATTATTGGTCATACACAGTTACAGATTATTGGTGATGTTTTACTCAGAATATTGGTCATACACATTTGTAGATTATTGGTGATGTTTCATCCAGATTATTGGACATACACAGTTAGATTATAGGTCATGCACAGTTACAGATTATTGATGATGTTTTACACAGATTATTGGTCATACACAGTTAAATTATTGGTCATACACAGTTAGATTATTGGTCATAAATAGTTAGATTATTGGTGATGTTTTACCTAGACTATTGGTCATGCACAGTTACAGATTACTGGTGATGTTTTACACAGATTATTGGTCATACACAGTTAGATTATTGGTCATACACAGTTAGATTATTGGTCATACACAGTTAGATTATTGGTCATAAATAGTTAGATTATTGGTGATGTTTTACCTAGACTATTGGTCATGCGCAGTTACAGATTATTGGTAATGTTTTACACAGATTATTGGACATACACAGTTGTAGATTACTGGTAATGTTTTACTCATATTATTGGTCATACACAGTTACAGATTATTGGTGATGTTTTACTCAGAATATTGGTCATACACATTTGTAGATTATTGGTGATGTTTCATCCAGATTATTGGACATACACAGTTAGATTATAGGTCATGCACAGTTACAGATTATTGATGATGTTTTACACAGATTATTGGACATACACAGTTAAATTATTGGTCATACACAGTTGTAGATTACTTCTTATGTTTTACTCAGATTATTGGTCATACACAGTTACAGATTATTGGTGATATTTTACCCAGATTATTGGACATACACAGTTATATTATTGGTCATGCACAGTTACAGATTATTGATGTTTTACCCAGATTATTGATGGGTTATGTCATTGCTCATTTCACAGTGCCACATTAAATAGCTGTACTTTACATTTATTCAGTTACAGGTGGTTTTAGAGCTCAAAAATACTTTGAAAATACAGCAATATCATCTCCATGGAGACAAGCGGGTCATTTACACGCTTGGAAAAGTTACACGGTGCAGCTTTAACACAAGATTTGATACATTTTTGAGTGTATTTTCTGCCAAATTCTTTTATTTTTCTCGTTATTATTTCATAGATTAACCCTTCGCTCTTTTCGTTGTCTCTGATTTTACCCATAACCGCCCCTGCTCCAACAGGTTGGGGGTCCGTCACCTGCTTGTTTCTATGTTGCTCTGCCTGGAATGTTCCACAGTGTGACATTAAACAGCTCTACCTTACATTTATCCTATTACAGGTGGTTTTATAGCTCTAAAATACCTAGAAAAACAAACATTCTGACTGTGAGCGGGGTCGCCTCTCTACAAATCTGACCTGTAACTTGGTCTGGTTTGATCTCCACGAAGATAGAAAGGTTTAATGCCGTACTGTGGAACATTCCAGATGAAGCAATAACATCTCTTTGGAGAAAAGCGAAGCAATGCACCATTAAATCCCATAAACATGACCCAATTGTGTCCCCAGATACAAAGTAAACATGGTCAAATCAATTATAACTTTTAATTTATAACTACTGTGATGCTGATCTATTAATATTATTTTGATTTATTGTTATAATTTGATGTTTTGGTTCTAAACAATTATCCAATCAGAACGCAGAATGAGCCTCACAGGAGTCTCTCATTTGTGTTGCCAGTTTCAAAGCTGAAATCCAGTTGTTCTGAGCCTAAAATGTCTAAAATGTCTGATCTGAACGGTCCTACACCTGCAGACCGTCATGAGTTAGTGCTATAAACTATTCTAGTAAAACCGACACAGGGAGAACATGCAAACTCTGGAACTGTATCTTTATATTGTGTGAGAATAAACGTACTAAATGTGCATTGTGTAACTTTTCTGGTGAAGGGTCCATCAAATGCTTTTCTCTATGTTATTGCTTTGTCTGGAATGTTTCACAGTAGGGCATTAGACCTTTCTATCTCCATGGAGACCAAAACAGACCAAGTTACAGGTCCGATCTGTGGAGAGGCGACCCCGCTCACAGTCAGAATATCTGTTTTTCTAGGTATTTTTGAGCTATAAAACCACCTGTAATTGAATAAATGTAAAGTAGAGCTGTTTAATGTCACACTGTGGAACATTCCAGGCAGAGCAATGACGTATCCATAGAAACAAGAAGGTGACAGACCCCCGACCCTCCTGGAGTCCTGGAGCCTTCTCTATGCAGGCAATATGTTAAATGTACTTTCACTTACTCAATTTAACCGTTTTTATTGCTTAATCCTGTTAACTACTTGTCTCCATGGAGATATGTATGTTTAATGCCGTATTCTGGAACACTAACAGCTCCATGGAGACCAGCAGCGGGCGAACCCTCCACCAGCAAAGGTGAAACCTGAGCTTAAATATACAGATTTTAAAACAAAGTTGGGACTTAAAAGTGCATTGCGTCACGGTCCAGGTTATTGCTTTGTTTGGAATGTTTCACAGTACAGCATTAAACCTTTCTGTCTCCATGGAAACCAAACCAGACCAAGTTACAGGTCAGATCTGTGGAGAGGCGGCGCGCTCACACTCAGAATGCCTGTTTTTCTAGGTATTTCTGAGCTACAAAACCACCTGTAACTGAATAAATCTAGGAAAGTAGAGCTGTTTTAATGTCACACTGTGGAAAATTCCAGGCAGAGCAACGACGTATCCATGGAAACAATCAGTTGACGGACCCCCAACCAAAAAGTGACATAGCGTAGCTTTAAATACCGTATCTAAGCAGTGTAGTTCCAGCTTTAAAAGAGAAAAGACGGACGCGTTTTGGTTTTAAAATAATTTATTGAGATGGTGCTGAAATGTTTCAAGTCTGAGCGGCACAGAGCACTTCAGGCGACGACAGAACAATCCGACAACTTTTATTTCAGTTCTGAAAATACAAAATTTTCCTCAATTCTGTAAGTCTGAACAATGTGCCAAATACAATAGATTTTCTTTTTTCACATTTATTCAAAACCATAGAGTTTATAAACGTTTTAGTCAGAATGTGAACTTATTTGAACAGAAGTCTGATGTGGACACAAAAACTGCTTTGCAATTAGTTTACAGTTTCATTTTTTGTTTAAAGAGGTATTTTACTTTAATGGGGGAGTAACTGTTTACACGTAACATATTCAGAGAGTCCCCACTTCCTCTGCTCTCTGAACTAAGTCACTCCCCCTTCAGAGCGCTTAAAAACTGCACATCGCATCAGGTTTGTGAAGTTGTTGTGTACAGTTTTATATCACATTCTTGTATATTTATGGTATTTATGGTACTGCTGACTGTAAGGAGGGTTCAACAGGGCCCAGGAGAGATCCCTAGATTGCTCAAACATGCATGATTTTGATGAGGGAACAATGCTATAAACTTAAAATACCCCTTCTTTAAATTTCAACACATTGTTCGAACTTTCTCAGAATTGTCTCATTTTGACCTGTGACATAAGCAAAGACACTTCTGACACTTCTGACACTTCTGACACTTTCGTCCTGTAGTTCGGACCCCACAGTACCACATGTCACCAGCAGATGGAGTCAGGAGCCACACGTTTTTTTTTTGGTTTTTTTTTTAAAGCTTGTCGTAAAATGGCTTCTTCAGAAACACTGAATATTTCTGTATTTTAGATATTTTCACAAAACTCTAAAATGTTCAGAAGAAACAAAAGTCAAACGTTAAAGGGTCAAAATGTGACTTCACAAAAATACATTCTGGTATAATTGTTTTTAAAGTGTTATTTTAAAATACATTCAGGGATTAAAGTCATCGCTTTATAACAAGGACTAAACCAGGACTCACATGGTTTGTAGCACATAGTGATTAATCTGTGCAAATTAATATTTATTATATTTAATAAAATATTAATAATTAGTGAATATAATGAAAACACAACTATACAAAAAAATAAACCAGGACTAAACCAGGTCTGAACCAGGACTAAACCAGAACTGGACCAGGTGTAAACCAGGTCTGAACCAGGACTAAACCAGAACTGGACCAGGTGTAAACCAGGATTAAACCAGGACTAAACCAGGTTTGAACCAGGTCTGAACCAGGACTAAACCAGGAGTAAACCAGGACTAAACCAGGACTAAACCAGGTCTGGAGCAGGACTAAACAGGGACTTCAAAAAGAGGCACAAGACGTGGACAGCCCTTTGTTATAATTATGGCAAAATCAGTTTCAATAAACCCAAAAATACACAAAATTTTACCTCAGATTGTGTGTCTGTCCACACACATGTGCAGGGGACACACACATGTGCAGGGGACACACACATGTGCAGGGGACACATGTGCAGGGGACACATGTGCAGGGGACACACACGTGTTCAGGCGACACGTGTGCAGGGGACACATGTGCAGGGGACACACACATGTGCAGGCGACACATGTGCAGGGGACACACACATGTGCAGGCGACAAATGTGCAGGGGACACACACATGTGCAGGCGACACATGTGCAGGGGACACACAAATGTGCAGGGGACACATGTGCAGGGGACACACACGTGTTCAGGCGACACGTGTGCAGGGGACACATGTGCAGGGGACACACACATGTGCAGGCGACACATGTGCAGGGGACACACACATGTGCAGGCGACACATGTGCAGGCGACACGTGCAGGGGACACACACGTGTTCAGGCGACACGTGTGCAGGGGACACATGTGCAGGGGACACACACATGTGCAAGGCGACACATGTGCAGGGGACACACACATGTGCAGGCGACAAATGTGCAGGGGACACACACATGTGCAGGCGACACATGTGCAGGCGACACATGTGCAGGTGACACATGTGCAGGCGACACATGTGCAGGTGACACACACGTTCAGGCGACACATGTGCAGGGGACACACACATGTGCAGGCGACACATGTGCAGGCGACACATGTGCAGGCGACACATGTGCAGGTGACACACACGTTCAGGCGACACATGTGCAGGGGACACACACATGTGCAGGCGACACATGTGCAGGCGACACATGTGCAGGTGACACATGTGCAGGTGACACATGTGCAGGTGACACACATGTTCAGGCGACACATGTGCAGGGGACACACACATGTGCAGGCGACGCGTGTGCAGGCGACACATGTGCAGGCGACACATGTGCAGGCGACACATGTGCGGGTGACACACACGTTCAGGCGACACATGTGCAGGGGACACACACATGTGCAGGCGACACGTGTGCAGGCGACACATGTGCAGGCGACACATGTGCAGGTGACACACATGTGCAGGTGACACACACATGTGCAGGGGACACACACATGTGCAGGCGACACATGTGCAGGTGACACACACGTGTGCAGGGGAAACACACATGTGCAGGTGACACACACGTGTGCAGGTGACACACACGTGTACAGGGGACACACACATGTGCAGGTGACACATGTGCGGGTGACACACACATGTGCAGGTGACACATGTGCAGGTGACACACACATGCAGGTGACACATGTGCAGGTGACACACACATGTGCAGGTGACACATGTGCAGGTGACACACACATGCAGGTGACACATGTGCAGGTGACACACACATGTGCAGGTGACACATGTGCAGGCGACACATGTGCAGGTGACACACACATGTGCAGGTGACACATGTGCAGTGTGAAGTGCCTCTTAATTTCTAAAATATTGTGTACTTTTTTTAAAGATCCTGTATCACACAAAGTCTTAAGCCACAATGTTTTTCTCTCTTCAAAAACACCTGGAGTTGAGTTTTGTTTTTTCATTCATTCATTTTTTTCATTCTCATGTTCGAGTAACACTTTATTATTCGTCTACATCTCTAAAGTTGAAAATGCTCTGTTCCACCTTGTGATGTCATGTGTTGGTGGTTTTCAAGTAAACAGGTGCTTTTCCCTTCAGTTCACATGACATCACAAGGTGAAACAGAGTGTTTTCCTTTAGCGAAGAACTCAACAAAACACAGCTCCAGGTCTGTTTGTGATGAGGAAACCACATTATAACAGATCAGAAAACAGTGCAACATGGGCCTTAACATTTAGTTCAAACTGATTAAATCGTCTTTAGGCAGTAAGCAGTTTCTTAACCCTCATATTCACAAATCACAAAAACATGGTTATTTTTTATAATTTTTGGCATATTTAAGAATAATTTGAGACATTTGAAGCGTATGTTGACATAGACTCAGACATAGTGTAGCGACGGTTCGTAGCCTCATTAACCTCACGTCTTTCTCATTATTTTTTACAGAATCTGACGCTGTAAATTAAAACGACTAGTGCAGAGTAGAAAATAAGACAATGGCCACGTTTACATGATGCCTTTAAATTCCAAATTAGTTGTTGTGAATTAATTAGTTCAGAATTAAAATATTCTCCTTCAACTTTACATGGAAATAATAATTCTGAATTGAGAAACTCGTTAAATCGTCTTTATTTAATTCTGCTCAGCGTCTGGGGGTGGGGAAGGTTCTGATTGGACAGCGACACAAACGTATTTCCGTCTTTGGGAAGAAAACCCACACTTCAGCTGCTCCCGGCTTTTCCGTCATCTCAGTTTGTCGACACAAACACGATCCGAACTTTTTCCGCTGTCGTTCCGGTGATAATGAAGCAGCAGCTGGAGAATTCTCTCCTCACGCTTTACGTCTGTGAGCTGAGGAGGAGAAGGGAAGAGTGTCGGAGAAGGAGGAAGAAGACAAACTGAGTCTGAGGCTGCCACACCTCAGCCCACTCCCACATCCCGCTCACAAATCCAAAGAGACGTGGAGGAAAGTCCCAAGAGACGACTGGAGGAGCCGGATCAGAAGGACGACCCAACGAGCACGAACAATTGGGATTATTTTTAAGAAGAATAAACGTTTCAATTGGGGAATAAATTAATTAGGCTTTAAAATCGGAATAAACCACCCACTAACTTCGGAATTCAGTTTAATTCCGAATGATTTTCATTAGGAATTGAGTGTTTACACTGTCTTTTTAAAGCAGAATTCATTTTTATTCCGAATGAAATTATTTGTATTCATAATTAAAGCTCTCATGTAAACGTGGCCAATATAATGTGACTTTCAGCATTAAATCTTCTTATTTTCTTTTATATTCCCACATGGTCTCAGATCTGGTAGATCCATGTGCTCTTACACTTGTTCTGAGGCAGCTCATCATTTTAAAGCTTAACCAGAGGAGCCGCCACAAAGAAAATGCGGTTTTAGAGCACTTAAAGTGGGCGAGACCAAATAAAGTCGATATCGTGAGACAAACATGTGGCTAACCAGGCTAACAAGCTAACGAGGCTAACGAGGCTAACGGCTCAGAGCAGGAATGACCAAACAGTGGAGATAAAAGTCTGATTGTCCGATGAAGAAACAGAGACTCTCAGAGGAACAAAACCAAGAGAAGCATAAATATACGCTCTGGTTATTCTCTGCAGAGCGCCAAATACAGGCCAGAGTCATTTAAAGTCTTTGTACTTGATATTTTCCCCAGGTATGTCAGGAAAATGTGTCTTGCCCCAGTTCAGTTAAATTGTGTGGACTGTCTGCATCGAATAAACCTTTTTCACTACAGCCGGAGGTGCTTCGCTTTAGATTAGCAGAACTTCCGGTTAATGGTTTTCTGGAGGAAAATATCTGGTGTTTTCTCCACCAGCTTCATAAATCTGCCCCATCACCAAATCTTCAACCAACAAGGTCCACAAAGGATAAACATTTTTCTATGAAGAATTTATCCACAAGTGACAAAGTAAGAAAGACGAAAACTTAAAAGAAACAACGACGAGCATCAGTGAAACTACTGAGCAAAACTAATGTTATGGTCCTGAATAAAACAGAAGTAATTTGTTCACTCAGACTAATTCTGCAATTAAAATTAAAAATTGATAGTAGCAAAGATAGATTTGGGCAGTTCGAATCTGCAGGAGACTATAACGTTTTAGGGTGACCAGACCCTTTACCCGGGACAGCCTCAGTTTTTGTCTCCTGTTCCAGCAGATTTATATAAAACCAGTGATTTGTCCCAGTTTTATCCAAGAAATGTCCCATGTGTCCCTATTTTAACAAATCTAATCCCTGCCAATAGTAAACAGAGACATAAACTCATGTCGTTTAAAATACAGAAAAATACAGAAAAGCTGCTTAAAAATCACCAAAACACAAATTTTATTATTACCAACCAACCCAAACCAAGAGTGTCCCAGTTTTTGATTTCGAAGTTCTGGTCACCCTAAGTTAGTTTGCTCAGTTGTTCACTAATGCTGGACGTTGTTCTCCTTTAAGTTTTCATCTTTCTTCCCTTGATAGTCGTCGATAAACTCTTCATGAACAGCGTTTCTCCTTTGTGGACCTTGTTGGTTGAAGATTTGGTGATGGGGCAGATTTAGGTGGTAGAGAATACACAAGACATTCCCTCAGACATTGGGAAGTTGTGAAAAAGGTCCTCGAAAGGTCGAAAACGTGTTATAGTCCCAGAATCAGGAAGGCTTCATTAGCATGCTAGCTGTTGATGCCAAAACTCCACTCTGGTCTGTGAGAGTTGCACTTATAAACTCATCGTGGTGAATAATTAAGATGCTCCGAATGCACAAAGTAAGTGAGGAGTAAGTTTGGACCTCTACAAACTGTTTAAAGTGAAGTAACTCTGTTTTTCATGTTTTATGATGTGTATTTAAGAGTCAGATTAAGGTTTTTTAAGGCAAAAATCATGTACAGCCATTTGTACTGCTGAGATTGTTCTTTGCATTTGAATCATCCACCAGGGCGTCTACGTCAGGAGCAGTGGAGCAGCTCTGAGCCTGGTCCTGGTCTGGTTTTTGTTGTTTTTGTTGGTTTGGATCCTCAGAGAGCCTCGGGTCCTGTACCTTGAGTGACTTATACAGTTAAAAACCTAAAACTCTAAATGCTACTTTTAAATAAAATAAAACTAAATCTTTCACAATCGTAAGTGTTAGCATTAGCGTTAGCGTTGGGATCACAGTTCGCTGACTTTCTCGCTCAGCGTCTCCAGCTCCTCGTCCGCCTCCGGGTACCGGTCGGTCCCGTCGCCGTGGAGACTGCCTCCGCCCCGCCCGTCGCCGTGGAGACCGTTGAGCTGCGCGTGATGCAGCCAGCGCATGTCGTCGCTCTCGTGGGTGATGTAGCGCTCGTTCATGCGCATCTCCAGACCCCGCAGGTCCAACCACATCTGGTAATCCTGAAAGAAGAAGAAGAACGTCTGGTGATCCTGAAGGAGGAACGGAGGAGAGCGTAAACAAGTGCACCCTAAACACGTCACAGTCCTAAACATAATCCTCTAATCCTGTAAAAGGTCAGAAACCAGAACAAATGCACCTTGAAATGAAACTAACACCTCTAAACATGTGGAAACTCTGCTGGAAATTCAAGTTTGTGTCTCGGTGCAGTTTAACAGGAGGACGGGTCAGGGGGGGTCAGCAGATCCTGTGGAAGAGCCAAAAGTCTCCCTCCTCTGTGTCCTGCAGCCTCCAGGGGGCGCCAGGTGAACACAACAGGAAAGGACTCGTTCTTGCTCCACTCCGGTGTTTTGGTTAGTGATAAAATGGGCCATTCTGTTTTTCTTCTGGAAGGTCTCGGAAACTTTTCTCTGGAAGGTCTTCTCCCACATTTGCTGTCACATATGGTGTAAAAAGAAATTATTATTTTCTGTTTTGATCTAATTTTCTAATTTTTGACCTGCGTCTGCCCCATAAACTGTAATAAGAAGTGGACTAAGGGAGTGTGACGTCACCCATAGTGCTCATTTAACAGTTACAGAGGTGAATCTGGAGCCAAGCTCCTTATTTGAAATTCTTCATCGCAACTAAAGAGCCAATCCGCAGCGAGACTGGTGAAGGGAACGCCCACTCCGGCCTTTGGTTTAGACTCAATCAAACCTGTAGATCAGGTGTAGCTGATGGAGTCAGTAGTTCAGCTGGTACAGCGTTTGTTCACTGATCTGAAGTTTGGCGGTTTGATTCCGGCTCTAGACATAAACATCACTGGTTGAGTGGGCAGATCCACTGACCCACAGTTTGGCTGGTGTGATTCCAGCTCCCACAGATGAATGCTGTTGTTGTGTCCTTGGGCAAGACACTCGACCCACCTCGACCCCAGAGTCTGTGTGCACTGGTGTGTGAATAGGTGAGTGGTTCCTTCATGTAAAGCGTTTTGAGAGTCTTGAAGGTGGAAAAGCGCTGTATAAAAATGTGACCATTTACCTCAGGGTTGTACCTCACAATGGGAGTCACTCAAAGTGTGTAGTACCTCACAGAGGGGAGTACCTCACAGTACTGAGCACCTCACAGAGGGGAGTACCCCTCACAGTACCTCACAGAGGGGAGTACCCCTCACAGTACCTCACAGAGGGGAGTACCCCTCACAGAACCTCACAGAGGGCAGTACCTGGAGCCAGGGGTGGCTGAGGGTCTTGTCGACGCTGTATCTCTTCCTCATCTTGACCTGGAGCAGGTTTGAGATCAAGTCGATGGCTGAAACACAATGAGAAAACATTATTATTACACATTATATGAACTATATCCATACAGAACAGTGTAATCGTGTTATATTATTACACATTATATTAGCTTAAGTCAGGCATGTCCAAACTATGGCCCAGGGGCCAAATGTGGCCCTCAGACCAATTGTTTTGGCCCGCAGGCTTCCAGTACGGGAAGGTCGTTCAGGCCGCTTCCAGGCACAAGTACTTTTTACTGCGTGTTTTTGAACTCTACCTTGATCAAGCAAAGTTAGAGTCCTTTTGAGGGTCTAAGCCTGAACAAAGGTTTGGATCGACCCTCACGTCGGTCTGTGTTTTAATATGTGGCCCTTGATGAAAAAACTTTGGACACCCCTGGATTAAGTGTTAAACTTTACTTACTTCAGTCAACTGGACTCTGCTCATTCAGGTTTATGTTTTTTATCTTTTAAACATGATTCAGGGGCAGTGGGATTTCAGTTTGTATCAATAGCGATTGAACTTTGAGACAGATTTTTGGGATCTGAACTATTCAAGAGATCTTCATATGTGTTTATATTTAAGAAGCCAGTCTGAAAATTCATTAACTCGACTTGATAAAGTTGAAATTATCCAGACTGAGGTGGGACCGTGCGTCATCTGGAACCTGCTTTGCTCCTGTTTTATTCACTGTAAGTTTGAGTAAAAATCCCTGTTTTTTTCTGAACTGGATGAGTCAGAGGAGGGGACGGACGAGAGGAGTGTATTTATATGAATGACTGTGTTTGCTCAAAAAAGGAAATCTCAGTTGTGTTTCACCTCGCTGTGCTCTGATTGGCTGTCCCTTCCCTCTCTGCCCCTCCCCGATTGGCCGCCCCCACCCGCCCCGGCACAGCGCCCCCTGCAGCGCGAGGCCAGCAGAGGTTAATGAGCAAAGCTAACATGAGTGTAGCGTTAGCGAAGGGTCAGTGAGTCTGTGCTTCAGAGAGAGGCCCGGAGTTATACACATGAATGAACCGAGAGGAGGAGGGAGGGAAGGAGGGAGGAGAGAGGGAGGAGGAGAGAGGAGAGAGGGAGGAGGAGAGAGGAGAGAGGGAGGAGGAAAGAGGTGGAGGAGAGAGGAGAAAAGGAGAAGAGAGAGAACGTGACTAAGCTGGGCAAGGAGGGGAGAAGAAAAGAGGACATAGATAGAAATAGTGGGAGGGAAAAGAAGAGAGAGAGGGAGGGAGGGAGAGGAGGAGAGGAGGGGGTGACAGAGGGAGGAGGGGGAGGTGTCTGGGGAGAGGGGGACCATTCCTCCTGCTCACACGGCGTCTCAAAGAAGTCGGGTCAAAACAGAGCTGTCAAACTTCACAAGTCTCCAACAAAAACACTGTTCAGGAGGAGTACCTCACTCCCCCCAGATCTGACGGCTCTTCCTCCTCCCACCCTCCCTCCCTCCTCTCCCTCCCTCCCTCCTCTCCCTCCCTCCTCTCCCTCCCGCCCTCCCTCCCTCTCTCCTGTCCCTCTCTCGCTCCCTTTTCTCCCTCCTCTCTTCCTTCTCTTCCCCCACTATAATAATTTCTCACCTTCCCTCCTTGCCTCTATTTTTGTTCCATTTATTCCCCCTCTCTTCTCCTCCTTCCCTCCCTTCTGCTCCTGTCTCCCTCTCTCTGGTCCTGCTCAGTAGTACCTCTCTGGGGGCAGTAGTACCGCTCTGGGGGCAGGAGAACCTCTCTGGGGGCAGTAGCACCACTGTGGGGGCAGTAGTACCTCTCTGGGGCAGTAGTACCTCTCTGGGGGCAGTACCACTCTGGGGGCAGTAGTACCCCTCTGGGGGCAGTAGTACCTCTCTGGGGCAGTAGTACCCCTCTGGGGCAGTAGTACCTCTCTGGGGGCAGTACCTCTCTGGGGGCAGTAGTACCCCTCTGGAGGCAGTAGTACCCCTCTGGGGGCAGTAGTACCTCTCTGGGGCAGTAGTACCCCTCTGGGGGCAGTAGTACCCCTCTGGAGGCAGTAGTACCCCTCTGGGGGCAGTAGTACCTCTCTGGGGCAGTAGTACCCCTCTGGGGGCAGTAGTACCCCTCTGGAGGCAGTAGTACCCCTCTGGGGGCAGTAGTACCTCTCTGGGGCAGTAGTACCCCTCTGGAGGCAGTAGTACCCCTCTGGAGGCAGTAGTACCCCTCTGGGGGCAGTAGTACCTCTCTGGGGCAGTAGTACCCTTCTGGGGGCAGTAGAACCCCTCTGGGGGCAGTAGTACCTCTGTTGGGGCAGTAGTACCCCTGTGGGGGCAGTAGAACCCCTCTGGGGGCAGTAGTACCTCTGTTGGGGCAGTAGTACCCCTGTGGGGGCAGTAGAACCCCTCTGGGGGCAGTAGTACCTCTGTTGGGGCAGTAGTACCTCTGTTGGGGCAGTAGTACCCCTCTGGGGGCAGTACCTTCTTGTGAGACCTTCTTCCAGGGGTGGGGCGGGTACATGAAGGCCGCATTCTGGATCTGGTCGTTTATGTCCTCGTCTTCGTTAAAAGGAAAAGTTCCACTCAGACTGAAACAAGAGAAAAACTGTTTACACCTCGAAATAGTCGTAGAAGTAAAATCAGTAGCAGTAATAGTAGTAGTAGTAATAGTAGTAGTAGTAGCAGTAGTAGTAGTAGTAGTAGTAGTAGTAACAGTAGTAGTAGTAGTAGTAGTAGTAGTAACAGAAGTAGTAGTAGTAGTAGCAGTAGTAGTAGTAGCAGTAGTATCAGTAGTAGTAGTAGTATCAGTAGTAGTAGTAGTAGTAGTAGTAGTATCAGTAGTAGTAGTAGTAGTAGTAGTAGTAGTAGTAGCAGTAGTAGTAGTAGTAGTAGTAGTAGTAGTAACAGAAGTAGTAGTAGTGATGGTAGTAGTGGTAGCAGTGGTATCGGTAGTAGTGATGGTATCGGTGGTAGTAGTAGCAGTGGTAGTAGTGGTGGTAATAGTGGTAACAGTGGTAGTAGTAGTGGTAGCAGTGGTAGCAGTGGTAGTGGTAGTATCGGTGGTAGTGGCAGTGGTAGTGGTAGTGGCAGTGGTAGTGATGGTAGTAGTAATAGTGGTAGCAGTAATGGTAGTAGTAGTAGCGGTGGTAGTGGTAGTGGTAGTGGTAGTGGTGGTAGTGGTAATAGTGGTAACAGTAGTGATGGTAGAGGCAGATGGTAGTGGTATCAGTGGTATCGGTAGTAGTAGTGGTATCGGTGGTAGTAGTAGCGGTAGTAGTAACAGTAGTGATAGTAGTAGTAGTGGTAGTGGTAGTGGTGGTAGTAGTGGTAATGGTAGTAACAGTGGTAGTAGTGGTAGCAGTGGTAGCGGTAGCAGTGGTATCGGTAGTAGTAGTGGTATCGGTGGTAGTAGTAGTAGTAGTAGTAGCAGTAGTAGTAGTAGTAGTAGTAGTAGTAGTAGTAGTAGTAGTAGTAGTATCAGTAGTAGTAGTAGTAGTAGTAGTAGTAGTAGTAGTAGTAGTATCAGTAGTAGTAGTAGTAGTAGTAGTAGTAGTAGTAGTAGTATCAGTAGTAGTAGTAGTAGTAGTATCAGTAGTAGTAGTAGTAGTAGTAGTAGTAGTAGTAGTAGTAGTAGTAGTAGTAGTAGTAGTAGTAGTACCAGTACCTGACGTATACTATGACCCCCACGCTCCACATGTCCAGGGAGCGGTTGTATCCTTTGTTCCTCAGGACTTCGGGGGCGAGGTAGGCGGGGGTCCCCACGACGGAGCGCCGGAACGACTTTTCCCCGATGATCCGAGCGAAGCCGAAGTCACAGAGCTTCACCTGGAAAAGAATGAACGTATTTAGACTGAAAGAGCGCCCCCTACTGCACAGCGCTGGTACCACATGGGGATTTATGTTGGGTAATGGAAACAAAAGAGAAGGTCAAACTGTAAAAAATACTATAGAAAATGTTATAATCAGTTTATATTTATATTGCTCCAGTGTTAATGTCTGTTTTTATTGATGCAAACAAAATGAAATGGTATGAAAAATGAATGAATGAGTGTATGAGTGAATGAATGAGTGAGTGGATACCTGAGGGAAGGGGTCGGCGGAGGCCAGCAGGACGTTCTCCGGCTTCAGGTCACAGTGGACGATGTTCTTAAAGTGGAGGTGCCTCAGAGCCACAAGGATCTGAACACAACACAAACCTGATGTTACACAGGCTAAAGAGCTGTGATAGTCCTGGTTTAGCCCTGGTTTAGCCCTGGTTTAGTCCTGGTTTAGCCCTGGTTTAGTCCTGGTTTAGTCCTGGTTTAGCCCTGGTTTAGCCCTGGTTTAGTCCTGGTTTAGCCCTGGTTTAGTCCTAGTTTAGTCCTGGTTTAGTCCTGCTTTAGTCCTGGTATAGTCCTGCTTTAGTCCAGTTTAGTCCTGCTCTTGCTTTAGTCCTGGTTTAGTTCAGTTTAGTCCTGCTTTAGCCCGGGTTTAGTCCTGGTTTAGTCCTGGTTTAGCCCTGGTTTAGCCCTGGTTTAGTCCTGGTTTAGTCCTGGTTTAGTCCTGGTTTAGTCCTGGTATAGTCCTGCTTTAGTCCAGTTTAGTCCTGCTCTTGCTTTAGTCCTGGTTTAGTTCAGTTTAGTCCTGCTTTAGCCCGGGTTTAGCCCTGGTTTAATCCTGGTTTAGCCCTGGTTTAGCCCTGGTTTAGTCCTGGTTTAGCCCTGGTTTAGTCCTGGTTTAGTCCTGGTTTAGTCCTGGTTTAGTACTGGTTTAGCCCTGGTTTAGTCCTGGTTTAGTCCTGGTTTAGTCCTGCTTTAGCCCTGGTTTAGTCCTGCTATAGTCCTGGTTTAGCCCCGCTCTAGTCCTGCATATTCATGTGTGAGTCTGTGCTGCCTTCATGGTCCCACCTGCGTCACGAGGAACTTGGTGATGCGTTCAGGGAGCCGTCCTTTCTCACTGGACAGAATCATCTCCAACATGTCCCCGTGAAGTTTCTCCATCACCACAAAGACGCGCTCTGGGGTCTCGAACATGCAGTCCAAGTTCACCACGCCCGGGTGGTGCAAACTCTGAGGGAGGATCGCAAATACAGGAAACGATGGATGGATGGACAAAAAGACATCGAGACAGACGGATGGATAGACATTTCTGACAGAGCAGTGCCCCCAGTTAGCGTCACACCCAAAGGGAAGGTTGGTGACATCAGGGTAAAAAATCATTTATTGAGTCTCAGGTGAGTTTAACAGGAGGACTTGACCGCCTCAGTCGCTCTGTGTCAGGGCAGTTTGAGGAGGTAACAATACTCAGGACAAAAGTGTTCTTCTCTGTGTCCTGCAGGATCACAGCAGCCTGCAGGGGGCGCCAGGGGGAGTGTGGACACAGCAGGAAGCCTCTTCTGAACCTCACTCACTCTACTCTGTCGTTTCACTGATGAGACACGACATTCCCTCCAAGTGTTTTGTAGTGATACGTTTGGAACTTTTCCCAAAAAATATGATTTTAATGTCACAGTTAAACAAAAGGTTCTGTTATTTTACAATCTACTGTCTACAACCCAAAACAAACACAAAGCAAACTTATCAACAAACTTCATAAATCTCCTCTGACAAATAAATTTACCTGCTCCATGTGGCTTTGGACCAGGTTAAACCTGCTCATTTCCACTGCACATCTGGAAATTATAAAGTGTGAATCTGACTGTAGACGATACTTGACCTGAACATTATGTAAGAATTACACAACACGGAGCTGTTTGTTATGCAGTTAGCGCCGCAAACGCCTCCATGGCCTTTAATTCTCTTTAATTCTTTTAATTCTCCGTTTTTAATTTAATGAAGACAAAGAAATAATCCCGACCTTAGATCAAACACTAAAACTATTCACCAGAGACCTGTACATACCTGCGTGTGTATGTGTTACCTGTACAGGTGTATCACACATGGACCTATATGTGTGTGATACACTTATACACACCTGTGTGTGTGTGTGTGTGTTACCTGTACAGGTGTATCACACGTGTACAGGCACATGAGCTACACCTGTACATACAGTACCTGTGTCTGTGTCTGTGTGTGTGTTACCTGTACAGGTGTATCACACCTGTACCTGTACATACGGGTGTGTGTGTTACCTGTATATACCTGCGTGTATATGTGTGTGTGTTACCTGTACAGGTGTGTCACATGTGTACAGGTGGGTCACACGCGTACAGGTGGGTCACACGTGTACAGGTGGGTCACACATGTACAGGCACATGCAGGCAAACAGATACCTGTAAAATTGCGACCTCATTGCGCAGTTGTGATTCTTGTTTCGTTGGAAATCTCATTTTGTCGATGATTTTTATGGCCACGTCTCGCCCAGACTTCCTGTGCTTCCCTTTCAAAGTAAAACATAAAAACTGGTGCTTTTATTTTGCTTTTAGCATCAGAAATAGTCCTGTTTTAGTCCTGGTTTAGTCCTGGTTTAGTCCTGGTTTAGTCCTATTTTAGTCCTGTTTTAGTCCTGGTTTAGTCCTATTTTAGTCCTGTTTTAGTCCTGTTTCAGTCCTGGTTTAGTCCTGGTTTAGTTCTGGTTTAGTCCTGGTTTGGTCCTGGTTCAGACCCGGTTGAGCAGCAGACATAATCCATGTTTAAATCATGTTTAATCTAACCTCCGTAGACAATGCCAAACTGTCCAGAGCCCAAAACCTCGTCTGGGAAGATCTGGTACACCGAGTTTATGTCCTGAAACATCAGACAAAACGGAGAACTGTTTAGTTTATTTAAACCAGTTATAATAAACAATTTAACCACAGACTGAGACCTACCACGTTCTCCTGAATCTGACAGTTGGACACAGAGATGCTGATGGAAACCTCCGCTGTGGAGCAGAGAAGAAGGTCAGAGAAGCAGAGGAACAGAAGAGAGGAGGTCAAAAGGAGCAGAGGAGAGGGTCAGAAGAGAAGAGGAACAGAGGAACAGAGGAGAGGAGGTCAAAAGGAGCAGAGGAGAGGGTCAGAAGAGAAGAGGAACAGAAGAGAGGAGGTCAAAAGGAGCAGAGGAGAAATGAAGTCAGAAGAGCAGATGAGAGGGTCAGAGGAACAAAGAAGCAGAGGTCAGATGGAGCAGAGGATGCAAAAGAGGTCAGATGGTGCAGAGGAGGTCAGAGGAACAGAGGAGGTCAGATGTAGAGGAGGTTAAATGGTGCAGAGGAGGGCAAATGTAGAGGAGGTCAGATGGTGCAGAGGTCAGATGTACAGAGAAGGTCAGAGGAGGTCAGATGGTCAGAGGATGCAGAGGAGATCAGATGGTCAGAGGAGGTCAGATGGTGCAGAAGATGTAAAGGAGGTCAGATCCAGATGAGGTCAGATGTTGTAGAGGAGGTCAGATGATACAGAGGAGGTCAGATGGAGCAGAGGAGATCAGATGGTACAGAGAAGGTCAGATGATACAGAGGAGGTCAGATGGAGCAGAGGAGGTCAGAGGAACACAGAAGATCAGATGGTCAGAGGAGGTCAGATGGAGCAGAGGAGGTCAGATGGAGCAGAGGAACAGAGAAGATCAGATGGTCAGAGGATGTAGAGGAGGTCAGATCCAGAGGAGGTCAGAGAAGATCAGATGGTTCTGAAGATGCTCACTGTGTTGGTGGTTGCTGTGGGACACTCCTGTGGACACGGCAGGCATCAGAGCGTGTTGAATTGCCATCTCCCACATACGAGCCACGTCCTGCCCCACTCCGCTCACCTGCAGAGGAGCGAGGGGCAGAACATCGTTTAAAGGGGGTATTTTACTTCTACGGGGCATTAACTCCTAACACACAACATGTTTAGATCATCACGTTACCTCTTATTGCTTTGAAAATGCCAAAAACAACGTACGGACATGTTTTATAAGTCTCCGTTTCGTTTCTGACCCTCTAAGTTCCTCTATCTTTGCTTCATGTATTCGGTGTTTTCCAGAGTGTTGTTCCAGACAGTTATTCTTACCAGCAGGCTGCTCCCACTCAGTCCACACTCGGATCGGGACAGGTTTTCTCCCACATAATAAACCAGGGCCGTGGTGGAGATCTCGAAGCAGTGAGGATTCGCTCCATCGGGGAGGAGCGAGAAGGTCTGAGCAGGCTCCAGAGTCAGGATCTCAGACAGAGGGATCTCCTACAAACAAACAAATAAACAAAGAAAGAAATAAGACAGTGAAGTTCATGTTCATCAGGAGGAGCGAGAAGGTCTGAGCAGGCTCCAGAGTCAGGATCTCAGACAGAGGAGTCTCCTACAACCAAGTAAACAAAAATGATGATAATTCAAAAAGTCTCACACTGTAGAAGCCTTTAAAAAAGATATATTTATAAAGTGTTATGTCTTGAAAGGTATAGAGCTCTGGAATGAATGAATGATGCATTAAATTTTGTTTGTTTTCATTTATATTTTGGCTTATATATGCAGTAAGTCACAAGTGAAATTGTAAACACAAACTTGCTGTTCGTACGCTGCTTTTCTTTCGTGGAATTCTGTCATTGTTTAATAGGGTTCGGCGTTATAAGCACTTTTACGTTAGCCTAAACCCTTTCGGTCATGATCCATGGGGGTGTAGTGCTGCGAAATAACTGAATTAAAATTTTTTTTAAAAAAAGTTAAAAACGCCTTTTAGTAAAGTTCCAGGTTTTGAGAAGTTCTGAGCAGGTTTGAGGTCTCAACAAAGGGATCTTCTACAAACAACACACCTGTAAACAGAGTTCTGTCCTTCAGGGAGAAGTTCTGGGCTGGAGTAGTACCTGTAGAGAGTGGATCTTACCTTGTTGAAGGTACTGAACCCCACTAGTTTCATACGCGCATTCACCGAACCCTCTTAATTGGAAAAATAAAATATTATATGTTTTTTTCAAATTCAAAACAGAGGTATTTATATTTTATTGGTGCACACATGTGAATCCATATTGCACATATTTTTTTGCTCGACATAGAAAGACATTACATGACGAACCATCACGACAGTCACAAGATTACTGCGCGCACAAAATTTCCTGCAGCCAATAACGGCCAAACGGGGCGAGTCATCACCACTCATATGAGCTGGATGTGAGTCTGACCCCTGAACCCCTGAGACTGACTCACCGAACCCAGGTTAAGAACCACTGATTTAGAGCATTTACCGTTGTACCTTGTAGTATTTCTTGCAGTATTTAAAGTATCTTGTAGTATTTGTTGCAGTATTTAAAGTACCTTGTAGTATTTGCTGCTGGTGTCGTTCTGGAACAGAGTGATGCATTTACTGTCCAGGCGCCAGTAATGTCTCTTCCTCTGAAACACAAAACACAATCATATTATAAAGGCCAGAGTCACAGGGTCATGTTCTGGTCCTGGTCTAGTCCTGGTCTAGTCTTGGTCTACTCCTGGTTTAGTCCTGGCTTAGTCCTGATTTAATTTTGATGTAGTCCTGGTTTAGTCCTGGTTTAGTCTTAGTTTATTTCAGGTTTAATCATGGTTTAGCCTTGGTCTAGTCTTGGATTAGTCCTGGTTTAGTCCTGATTTAGTTTAGGTTTAGTCTGGGTTTAGTCCTGGTTTTGTCCTGGTTTAGTCCTGGTCAAGGCTTGGTCTAGTCTTGGTTTACTCTTGGTCTAGTCTTGGTTTAGTCTGGGTTTAGCCTTGGTCTAGTCTTGGTTTAGTACTGGTTTAGTCCTGGTTTCGCCTCGGTTTAATCTTGGTTTAGTCCTGGTTTAGTCCAGGTTTAGTCTTGGTTTAGTCCTGGTTTAGTCCTGGTTTAGTCCAGGTTTAGTCTTGGTTTAGTCCTGGTTTAGTCCAGGTTTAGTCTTGGTTTAGTCCTGGTTTAGTCCAGGTTTAGTCTCGGTCTAGTCTTGGTTTAGTTCAGGTTTAGTCCAGGTTTAGTCTGGGTTTAGTCTTGGTTTAGTCCAGGTTTAGTCTGGATTTTGGTGAGTCCTGGTTGGTTTTGGTGAGTCCTGGTTGGTTTTGGGGAGTCCTGGTTGGTTTTAATGGGTTTTGGTTGGTTTTGGTGAGTCCTGGTTGGTTTTTGGTGAGTCCTGGTGGGTTTTGGTGAGTCCTGGTTGAGTTTTGATGAGTCCTGGTTGGTTTTTGGTGAGTCCTGGTGGGTTTTGGTGAGTCCTGGTTGGGTTTTGATGAGTCTTGGTTGGTTTTAGTGGGTCTTGGTGAGTCCTGGTTGGGTTTTAGTGGGTTTTGGTGAGTCCCGGCTGGTTTTGGTGAGTCCTGGTTGGTTTTGGTGAGTCCTGGTTGGTTTTTAGTGAGTCCTGGTGGGTTTTAGTGAGTCCTGGTGGGTCTTGGTGAGTCCTGGTTGGTTTTTAGTGAGTCCTGGTGGGTCTTGGTGAGTCATGGTTGGTTTTTAGTGAGTCCTGGTGGATTTTGGTGAGTCCTGGTTGGTTTTGGTGAGTCCTGGTTGGTTTTTAGTGAGTCCTGGTGGGTTTTGGTGAGTCCCGGCTGGTTTTATGGCCCTGTTTTTGGCGTTATATTTACCAGTGTGTCTTTGCTCGTGTAGTGCACCATCCAGCCCTCCTTCATCACGTTGCTGCTCTTCCTCTTTGTGTGTTTGACCGACTGGACGACTCTCATCAGGGGGATGTTGTTACTCGTGGTCGGGCTGAAAACAAGACACAGGTTTAGAAATATGAGGTGTGACGTGCTTTACTCAAGGACACAACAACAGAAAACTACACCAACAGTGACGATTCAACCAGAAAACCATCCTCCATCTCAGTGAAAATGTTTTTAGTTACTTTTTCAGTTCAGATTTTGTCTTGGTTCAGTCCTGGTTCAGTCCTGCTTCAGTCCTGGTTTAGTCCTGGTTTAGATATGTTTTAGTTCTTGTCAAGTCTTATAGTCTGTCTTCGTTCTGCTTTAAATCTTTGGTCCAGTTTTAGTCCTGGTTCGGTCCTGGTTTAGATATGTTTTAGTTCTGGTTAAGTCCTGTAGTCTTTCTTCATTCTGCCTTAAATATTTGGTCCAGTTTTAGTCCTGGTTTAGTCCTGCTTAAGTCCTGGTTTAGTCCTGGTTTACTCTTGGTTTAGTCCTGGTTTAGTCCTGGTTTCGATATGTTTTAGTTCTGGTCAAGTCCTATAGTCTTTTCTGTTTTTCATCTTAAGTCCAGTTTTAGTCCTGGTTTGGTCATTGTTTAGTCCTGGTTTAGATATGTTTTACTTCTTGTCAAGTCCTATCGTCTGTCTTCGTTCTGCTTTAAAACCTTTAGTCCAGTTTTAGTCCTGGTTCAGTCCTGGTTCAGTCCTGGTTCAGTCCTGGTTTAGTCCTGGTTCAGTCCGGGTTTAGATATATTTTAGCTCTGGTCAAGTCCTGTTGTCTTTCTTCGTTCTGCTTTAAACCGTTGGTCTTGGTTCAGTCCTGGTTTGGTCCAGTTTTAGTCCTGGTTCAGTCCTGTTTTAGTCCCAGTTCAGTCCTGGTTTAGTACCTGATGGCTCGATTGGATTCGTCCAGATCCAGGTCGTCACTGGCCCCGGTCTCCAGCAGCAGGGCGCCCTCTGATGACATCACTTCCTCCATGTCGTCCAATAGACTCGCTCTCCTGCCGCCGTCGTGCTCGTCTGACTCCGCCCCGGGACTCAGCAGCTCTGGAGGAGTTTAAGATAGAAGGTTCAAACAGGGCCCGGGAAAGATCGCTAGATTACTCAGACAGGACATCTTAAACGTCTTCAGGCAAGTTTTTGATGAGGGAACAGTGTTACAATGGTAGAAAGCTCCAAAAAGTCAATTTAGCATAAAACCCCATTCAAGATCTGAGGATAGTCCGAGGGAAGGGGCACCTCTCTGAAGTCTCCTGAAATCTGATTATGACCAGGTTCGTAATCAGATTTCAGAAGTCCCGGTTCAGTCCTGATTTAGATATGTTTTAGTTCTGCTTCAGTCCTGGTTCAGTCATTGTTTAGTCCTGGTTTAGAGATGTTTTCATTCTGGTCAAGCCCTGTAGTCTTTCTTCATTCTGCTTTAAATCTTTGGACCAGTTTGAGTCCTGGTTCAGTCCTGGTTCAGTCCTGGTTCATTCCTGGTTCATTCCTGGTTCAGTCCTGGTTCAGTCCTGGTTTAGTCCTGGTTTGGTCCTGGTTTAGATATGTTTTAGTTCCGGTCAAGTCCTATAGTCTTTCTTCAGGCTACTTTAAATCTTTGGTCCAGTTTTAGTCCTGGTTCAGTCCTGGTTCAGTCCTGGTTCAGTCCTGGTTCAGTCCTGGTTCAGTTCTGGTTTACTCCTGGTTTAGTCCTGGATTAGTTCTGCTTCAGTCCTGCTTCAGTCCTAGTTTAGTCCTGGTTCAGTCCTGGTGTAGATATGTTTTAGTCCTGGTTTAGTCCTCAGATCTTCAATGTAGCTTGGCATAAAACCCCATTGCAGATCTGAGCGTGGTCCGAGGGAACGAGCACCTCTCTGGACCCTCCTCAGATCTGGTTATGATCCCGGTCAGGCCCTGGAGGCTCAGACTCACCTCCGTTCCTCGACACTTCTCCCAGACAGTTGTTTGGGACTTTGGGCGCACAGCGTTTGTGGCAGTTGTACCTGCAGTCTGAGGAACATCACAGATACAGACACACGTTACACCACAGGAGCATCGTAAACTCACACATGTTCTTCTAATGAACGTCACATAGTCATAGTTAAACCCGACTTACTGAATCTCTCACTCTTACTCTTGCACTGGAGTCTTAGTTGAACCTCTGTCTTACCCATGGATCCATAATATAACCTGGACAAGGCTACGCCCCCTCTGTCCGGATGTGAGTTTGGGCTTCATGGTACTTTCCCAAAGGGTGTTTTTTTTTAAACAATTCACTTCTCTATTTCCTATTTTTACTTTTTATATCGTTTTTAACCATTAAAGCACTTAATTGTTAGCTTTGTTTGACCGAATTAAAATGTAATTCCAAAGATTCTCCAGTCATTCTTTAAAAGTGAGTCTTCGGTGACTGGCCTCGAATCCTGGACACACTCTTATTCTCCTGCTGTTGGATCTAACCATGATGTTTGATACGGTGGACAATCTTATCCTTTACATTGAAGTTTTTCTTAGTTAAACCAGGCTGAATCCCATTTCACCCATTTCCCCTACCCCTCAGTTTTGCACGTTCGTGTGTAGGCGTAGGGGTGTCCCAGTTACCGTTATGGCAGAGGGGCGATATACTCCTCAAAAAACGAAGATTTTTCAGAGGCACAGTCCTAACGGAGGAGAATGAGCAATTTCTCAGAATGAAGATCAATGCTGCCACGACCAAAGAGACCAAAGAAGTTCACAAATGCATTTTTTTCCATTGTTTATGGTTTAAAATGTGTGATAACCGCTGTATTGTCTTAAGTTTAACGTTGTTCCAATGCGTAATAGTCATTTTCTTCATAAAACGTACACAAAAAAAATCACTAGTGCTACGCTGAGTATTTGTTATTTGTGACCTGAGTGATCGGTTGATAAATGGAATTAAAGTTGTGAACGAATTGCGAGCGTCCGTGCTACACAGTTGTTATTCTGATATTGTAACACAAGTAATTGAAAGCAAAATTATTGGTTTCACCCTTAGAGAAGCTCAGGTTGTTTCTTTCCAATGGCCTGTGTGTCATTCCTCTGACAATTCTCTCTGTGCTTACATAAAAACTTCGGAGACTTCTGATGACGTGTGTGATTGTTGAAGGAGTGTCCCAATTCGTAGGGTTTGACTTTGTACCCCTACCCCTTGTTACTCAGTTTCAAGGGGTAGGGGAAGGGGTAGAAATTAGAAATGGGATTGGCCCTTAGACTTATCTTATCCTTTATCTTGCAGTCCCTGTCTTAGTTGAACCAGACTTGGACTCATTTTAGCCCTTATTGTACCTTTACGTTGGAGTCCTTGTCTTAAACCAGACTTGGACCTATCCTGGCCCTCACCTTTACCCTAGAGTCCCTGTCTTAGTTAAAGCAGACTTGGATTTATCTCCACTCTCACCTTTGCACTGGAGTCCCTGTCTGAAGATCCCTTTGAGCAGCTTCTTGCAGACCTGGCAGACCGTGGGCCTGGTGTAGGAGTGGATGAGGAAGGTGTGAGGGACTTTGATTCTGTGGAGCATTTTGTCCAGTTCGATGGGACGCCCGATGTACGACTGAGAGCTGGACCTGCGCTCACGGCCGGGCAGGAAGTCCAGCTGGGACTTCTGAGGAAAACAGGGGGTAAGAGGGTCAAAAACAGGGGGGTAAGAGGGTCAAAAACAGGAGGTAAGAGGGTCAAAAACAGGGGGGTAAAAGGGTCAAAAACAGGGGGTAAGAGGGTCAAAAACAGGGGGGTAAGAGAGTCAAAAACAGGGGGTAAGAGGGTCAAAAACAGGGGGGTAAGAGAGTCAAAAACAGGGGGTAAGAGGGTCAAAAACAGGGGGTAAGGGCAAAAAGTTATTATTAAAACAGTGGTATGTGATATGCAACAAAAGAGGAACTTGAAACTAAATATTTATACACAAAAGATCCTTAGAAGTATATTTTTAAAAATTTTCATTGGAGGTTCAACAATTCATTGGAATAATCATGATCAGTCAAATATTAAAATAATTTTGATTATTGAAATCGAAATCAATCGAAATACAGAACTCATGAGCCAAAGGCAGTGCTGTGACGTCACCTTTGGCTCCAGTCAAATGAAGCTCACTGAGGTTTGCAGTTATAGGGGTGAATTTGGAGGTGAGTTCCATAGACCCTTTTAGTGTTAGTAAACAGTGATGACGTGGGCTCCGTTGCGCATTTTGGCAACAGAAGTACGGCTTGTCAAGCTCTGCAAAAGGATTATCATCAAAAGGTCGCAAATATTTCCTCAACGAGCCGACTTTGACAAACGGTGTCCAACTGCCAGATCCTCGTGCGATCAGTGAGTAAAACTTTAAAACTTTAGTCCACCGGGAGAATATCGATTCTGACAAACACACACAGAACAACCAGACATTTTGGTGCTGGAAATGTTTTTATCTCTTCTGTCCGTGTTCACTAGGGATGCACCGATACTGATACTGGTATCAGGTATCGGCCCGATACTTCCATAATATGCTCAACATTTACCACACACACCGATACCACTATTACACGACACATTCTGCAGTATCCCAGTTTCATTTTCCAGAATTAGCCAGAATCCCGGTTATGAGAAACCAGAGCAACATAAATAAAGCAACTGTAGAAAGAACACTCAAACACTAAAAAGAACACAGAAAGAACACTCAAATATTCCACTGAGTCTTTAGTCTGACTGCATCAGAGCAGCTTATACTGTTTATGCAAATGAGCTGTATGCAAATGAGTCATGCGGTTTTAAGTTTGGTTTCTATAAAATGTGACCAAATGTGCACAAAGCTGCATTAAACACATTATAATCAAGATAGAAAAAGTTTATTGTCAAATTTTCATGTTCACATATGAAAAAATGAAATGACGTTTCTCACTCTCAATCGAAGCTAAATTAAATAATAATAATAAAATGAAAAAAAAGTTCAAAGTTCTTCTTGGGGACACAGCCTGGTGTGTAGAGGGAATATCAGGTTGTTTGTATTTTTTCCTGGTTTATTAACTATATATTTTTTGCGCATTTGTAAGATTGGTAAAGTATCGGTATCGTTACTCGGTATCGGCAAATACAGAAATGATTGTACTCGTTTTCAAAAAAGTGGTATCGGTGCATCCCGAGTGTTCAGTCTGAATGAATCGTCATGTACGGGGAACAATGCCACTTCCGTTGCAAAAATGTGCAGCTTTTTAAAAATAATTTCCGCCCTAAAAAGGTCTATATTTGGAGCGAGTGTCATAGCAACCAAAGAGCCAATCAGGAGAGAGGCTGTTGAAGGTAACGCCCCCAAACCCCGGGGTCTGAACATGGCCATCCATTCAAGCCAATGGGCCGAGCTCCGTGGCACTTGTCTCCAGATTAGCCTTAGGTAAAGAACACAAACCGGCAGAGATGATAAAACTATTTGTTCAGAAAACTCACCTCCATGTTGGGGCTGACAGGCGACTGGAGAAAAGAAAATATGAAACTTTCCATTAAACTCAAGGATATGAACCATGAAATAAATTATCACCAGAGACGCACCAGCAGAGCATCGTCGGAGTAATGAGGAGGAGACGGTTCAGCAGAGAGAGGCCGGTTCCCCAAACTCCCCAGACCCAGACCCAGACCCAGTCCACCCAGACCCCCGCCCAGACCCCCGCCCAGACCCCCGCCCAGACCCCCGCCCAAGGACACGTTCGACCCGCGCCGCCGCCGCACGCCGCTGCAGTTATTCGGGATCTTAAAGGCACAGCGCTTGTGGTAGTTCAACCCACAACCTGCAAGACAAGAACCAGGGACAAAACAAGTCAGAGAAAGGACTAAACCAGGTCTGAACCAGGTCTGAACCAGGTCTGAACCAGGTCTCAACCAGGGCTCAACCAACTAGGCCAGAGAAAGAACCAAACAAGGAATAAGTCAACACTAAACCAGGGTTAATGAAGTCCAACTGCAGGTTTTGCTATGGGCAGCTAAACCAGAACTAAACCAGAACTAAACCAGGACTAAACCAGGACTAAAGCCATAACATCTGGTCTACATCTAGTCCAAATCCATAGTCTAATCCAGGAATAAAAATGGTCTACCCTAGGACCAACACCAACCTAAACCTGAAATAAACCAAGACCCAAACCAGTCTTAAAACTGGTTTAAACCAAGACTACATGTTCAAACTAAAACTAAACCAGAACTAAACCAGGTTTAACCCAGGATTAAACCAGAAATAAACCCTGTCTAGACCAGATCTAAACCAGGTCTAAACCATTTCTAAACCAGATTTAAACCAGATCTAAACCAGGTCTAACCTAGGAGTAAACCATACATAAACCCAGTCTAGACCAGAGCTAAACCAGGCCTAAACCCAGTCTAAGATCAGTCTAAACTGGATCTAAAGCAGGTCTGAACTATTTCTAAACCCAGTCAAAACCCCCTCTAAACCCAGTCAAAACCTGGTCTAAACCCGCTCTAAACCCGGTCAAAACCCGCTCTAAACCCGCTTTAAACCAGGTCTAAACCTGGTCTAAACCCGGTCTAAACCCGGTCTAAACCCGCTCTAAACCCGGTCAAAACCCTCTCTAAACCCGCTTTAAACCAGGTCTAAACCTGGTCTAAACCCGGTCTAAACCCGCTCTAAACCAGGTCTAAACCCAGTCTAAACCTGGTCTAAACCAGGTCTAAACCTGGTCTAAACCCGCTCTAAACCCGCTCTAAACCCGGTCAAAACCAGGTCTAAACCCAGTCTAAACCCAGTCTAAACCTGGTCTAAACCAGGTCTAAACCTGGTCTAAACCCGCTCTAAACCCGCTCTAAACCCGGTATAAACCCGGTCAAAACCCGCTCTAAACCTGCTCTAAACCAGGTCTAAACCCGATCTAAACCCACTCTAAACCCGGCCTAAACACAGTCTAAACCTGGTCTAAACTCAGTCAGTCTAAACCCAGTCTAAACCCGGTCTAAACCCGGTCTAAACCCAGTCAGTCTAAACCCAGTCTAAACCTGATCTAAACCCGGTCTAAACCCAGTCAGTCTAAACCGGGCCTAAACCCAGTCTAAACCCGGTCTAAACCCGATCTAAACCCGCTCTAAACCCATTCAGTCTAAACCCGGTCTAAACCCGGTCTAAACCCGGTCTCACCTTCACACTTGAGTCCCTGCCGGACCAGCCCCCACAGCATTTCTCCGCAGTGGTCACAAAACGCCGGGGCTCTGTACGAGTGCACGAAGAGGCAGTGAGGACGGATCTGGAAATCTTCTACTGTGGCCGACGCTAAAACAGAGACACCAGACCAGGGGCAAATAAATAAAGACACTGAGCCCCTGAAGTGCCCCGGGGCAACTGTGACCAGACGAAGAGACACTGAGGAGCTGAGAGATAAGAAGAAGTAATAATACAGTCATACTAAATCAGTGGTTCTTAACCTGGGTTCGATCGAACCCCAGGGGTTCGGTGAGTCAATCTCAGGGGTTCTGCAGGGGTCAGACTCACATCCAACTCATATGATTCGTGATGACACGCCCCATTTGGCCATTACTGGCTGGAAGAAATTTTGTGCGCGCAAAAGTATTGTGACTGTTGTGATGGTGTCATGTCATTTCCATCCATCCATCCATCTTCTCCGTTTAATCCAGCTGGGTCGTGGGGGCAGTTTGCTGCCCAATCCTCATAGCACCTGACCTCCCCATGACCCCCTCTGCAGGTGGTGAGCCCACAGGAGGGACGTGTAATTTCTTTCATAATATTTTCCGTTCATACTAACTATGTTGAGCAAAAAAAAAAAGTGGTCGGACAAATATGTGCAATATGGATTCACATGTGTGCACCAATAAAATATATATACCTATGTTTTGAATTAAAAAAAGAACATTTTATTTTTCCAATTAAGAAGGGTTCGGTGAATGCGCATATGGGGTTCAGTACCTCCAACAAGGTTAAGAACCACTGTACTAAATACTGTGTGTGGAAACAGTCCTCCCTCTCTCCTTCCATCCTTTCCCCCTCCTCTCACCTCCCCTTCTCTCTCTCCTCTTCTCTTACCTTACTTTTCTCTCCTCTTTCTCCTTCTCTCTCTCTCTCTCCTCTTTCACCCCCTTCTCTCCTCTCTCTCCTCTCTCTCTCCTCTCTTACTCTCTCCTCTGCTCACTTCATTTCTCTCTGTCCCTTTCGTGCTCTCTCCCTTTCTCTTCTACTCTCTCTTTCCTCCCTCTTCCTCCACTTTATCTCCCTCCCCTCACTCTTTTCTCTTACTCTTTTTTCCTTTCCTTCCTTCCTTCCTTCCTTCCTTCCTTCCTTCCTTCCTTCCTTACTACCTCCCTCTCTCTCCTCTCTCTCCCTTCATCTCTCCCTTTTCTCTTACTTCCTTTCTCCTTCCTCTCTCTCTCCTCTCCCCCTCCCTCTCCCCGTCCCTCCATCCTCCCTCCCTCCTCTCCCTCCCTCCATACTTCCTCCCTCCCTTCGTCCTCCCTCTCCCTCCATCTCTCCCTTTTCTCTTACTTCCTTTCTCCTTCCTCTCTCCCTCCTTCCTCTCTCTTCCCCCCCTTGATCCCTCCATCCTCCCTCCCTCCCTCCCTCCCTCCTTTCCCTCCCTCCCTAACTCCCTCCATACTTTCTCCCTCCCTTCGTCCTCCCTCTCCCTTCATCTCTCCCTTTTCTCTTGCTTCCTTTCTCCTTCCTCTCTCCCTCCTCTCCCCCTCCCTCTCTCCCTCTCTCCGTCCCTCCATCCTCCCTCCCTCTCTCCTTTCCCTCCCTCCCTCCCTCCCTCCTTTCCCTCCCTCCCTCCCTCCCTCCATACTTTCTCCCTCCCTTCGTCCTCCCTCTCCATTCATCTCTACCTTTTCTCTTACTTTCTTTCTCCTTCCTCTCTCCCTCCTCTCCCCCTCCATCCCCCTCCTCCCTCCCTCCCTCCCTCCCCCATCCTCCCTCCCTCCCCCCTTCCCCTCTCTCCCTAACTCCCTCTCTCCATACTTTCTGCCTCCCTTCGTCCTCCCTCTCCCTCCATCTCTCCCTTTTCTCTTGCTTCCTTTCTCCTTCCTCTCTCCCTCCTCTCCCCCTCCCTCTCTCCGTCCCTCCATCCTCCCTCCCTCCCTCCTTTCCCTCCCTCCATCCCTCCATACTTTCTCCCTCCTCTACCTCCCTCTCCATTCATCTCTACCTTTTCTCTTACTTCCTTTCTCCTGCCTCTCCCCCTCCTCCCCCCCTCCCTCCCTCCGTCCTCCCTCTCTCCGGATGAATATCTTGTTAGCCGTATTTGTAAATGTTTAGTGGTGTATCGTTCCGAGTGCCGAGCGCTTCGGCTGTGGCCAGATTTTCCTTTGGTCCCAAACTCTCCCCCGCGTCGCTCCAAAGCCTCTGATTACACATTCTGCGCCGGGAAATTACCATATTTATTAAAATTATTGTTTATGTTTTTGTTTGGGCGCCTGGTGCGTTCTGGCTGAAGGATGCTTAGGAAGAGAGGAGGGAGGAGAGGAGGGAGGAGGAGGAAGGGAGGATGAGAGGAAACACGGAGGGAAAGTCTTTAGTCCTAAGAACAATCTGACCATTTTAAGACCTCCTCTGTGTGGGGATATGGGAGGATGGGAGGGCATCTGATGCACAAGGAGACGGGAGGACGGGAAACATCACAACATCTGCAGATTAACTCATCTGTCCTGTCCTCAGCTCGGTTTGTTTTGTTTTTGCAGCACTTGTGGTCGGATAAAGAGGCTTCAGGAAGTGTGTGTTTACTTCAATTTGATGCCTTAAGCACTGAAACACAAGAGGCGCTTTTGATGCCGTTAAACCGTCTCAGCATTTTACCGGAGTATACGAGATTAACGTGACTAATTAAGAATTATTTTGTACCATTCAGAAACAGAGTCGCAGCTTTATATTTGAAGACGAGGCACAAGTTCTGATCAGACCAAACTTTGCAGCGCGTTCGATCGCATCAGCATCAGCGCACGAGCTGTTTTTTTTATCAGCGCTGATACTGTATGCAAATGAGCCACGCGGTTTTAAAGTATATATTGAGTGGAGTACCAGGAATGCAGAGAGGTGGAGAGGACCAATCACAGCCCTTGCAAATGGACTCATGGTGTAAAGTGACCAGATTTGTCTCAAATGGCACATCTCTTTCTCTTATTGTTTTTTTAAGACTGTGTATTTTACAAATTTCACTGTGTTTTGTTATTTTTGCACTTGTATTAATATTTGTAAAAACCCAACCAGGGACGAGGCTGCAAATGAGCCTGTGGCCAGAAGCCTTATGTACATAACATCAGTACCTATTTGGTGGCAATGTTTTTTGTACAGTCCCCACAGACTGTATAAAAGAAGTGGACTAAGTGAGTGTGACGTCTCCCACAGCGTTTAGCGCCGCTCAAATGAGGCTGACGATGCCACGGCTACAGGAGCGAATCTGGAGCCAGACTCTACGTTATGAATAGGGATATTTTTGACGGACAAAATAGCAAAAAAGAAATTCAGGATCATGTGTCACGGGTTCATACAAACATTTTAAGACCAAAATGATGAGGCCACAGCAACAGTTACAGACAGAGGGACAATAAGACCTCAATGTAAGTCAATGGGAAAAAGGGAGAGGAGGAGCCGGAAGAGCCTCCTGGAGCACTTCCTGTTCGGCACGCGGCGGCTAACGGGATAGATTAGTCCACTTATATATACGGTCTATGACAGTCCCTGACAAATAAACTAATAAATGAATAATTAAACATGATTGTCTGCGTTGCCTCCTCTCGCTGTTTGCGTCGTTTTGACTTGTAGTTAGGAAGTTTCGTAGGTGCACGTCGTACAAACACGTTTTGACGCAGAATCATAAATCAGGCTTTACCGTCTCCTCCGTGAAAGTCTGACTTCGCCCTCGAGCGGGAACTTTCTCCTCTTCAGTGCCGCGTCTCCTCTCCACTCTCGGCTTCAATAAAATGTCTCCATCCGCAACGAAAACAACTACGAGTACGTCCTAGTGTGGATGGGGCCTGAGAGTACGACCTCCATCTTGGATCTGTTTCACACCCGTATGTTTTGATTGTGTAGGTACATAACAGTCTGACCTCCATAGGTCTGTTTCACATGTCACTATATCTTTTTGGCAAAGTGTAGTTACCTGAGAGTAAAACCTCCACCAGGTCACCATCTTGGGTCTGTTTCACACATGTACGTCATGTTTCTGTAGTTACCTGTGACCTCCATCTTGGGTCTGTTTCACACGTGTACGTCATGTTTCTGTAGTTACCTGTGACCTCCATCTTGGGTCTGTTTCACACATCTGTACGTCATGTTTCTGTAGTTACCTGTGACCTCCATCTTGGGTCTGTTTCACACATCTGTACGTCATGTTTCTGTAGTTACCTGTGACCTCCATCTTGGGTCTGTTTCACACATCTGTACGTCATGTTTCTGTAGTTACCTGTGACCTCCATCTTGGGTCTGTTTCACACATCTGTACGTCATGTTTCTGTAGTTACCTGTGACCTCCATCTTGGGTCTGTTTCAAGCACCTGTACGTCATGTTTCTGTAGTTACCTGTGACCTCCATCTTGGGTCTGTTTCAAGCACCTGTACGTCATGTTTCTGTAGTTACCTGAGAGAATGACCTCCACCAAGTCGCCATCCTGGATCTGACTGGCCGAGCGCAGCAGCTGCAGAACGTTCTCTGAGGACGAGTCATGACGGAACAAAAGGATCTTCTCGTACATCCCATAGAACCCACACTCCGGGAGCTGAGGGGTAAAGGGGGAGAAAGAGGGGAGAGGGCAAAAGAGCAGCGGGAATGAGAGAGAGAAAGAGAAGAAGAGAGGTGTTGTATTAAAATAATTTATGTAAAACCAGAGACACATAAAGTTTAAAAATAAATGAAGTGTTTTTTGTTCTGAAGCCTCAGATGAACTCTCTCTCCTCCATCAGGGCCATTCACAGCACTCCTCGCTCGCCCACTGCCATTCTCAACAAACCAGGTCTAAACCAGGTCTAAAACAAGTCTAAACCAGGCCCAAACCAGTACTAAACCAGGTCTAAACCAGGACTAAATCAGGACTACACCAGGACTAAACCAAGACTAAACCAGGACTACACCAGGTCTAAATTAGGTTTAAAACAACAGTCTAAATCTTTACTAAATTAGTACAAAACCAGATCCAAATCAGGTCTAAATTAGGTCTTAGTCAGGTCTAAACCAGGACTAAAACAAGTCTAAACCAGGCCCAAACCAGTACTAAACCAGGTCTAACACTGGTCTAAACAAAGTCTTAATCAGATCTAAACCAGGACTAAAGCAGGCCTTAACCAGGTCCAGACCGGGTCTAAACTGGGTCTAAACCAGGTCTAAACCAGGTCTAAACTGGGTCTAAACCGGGTCTAAACCAGGTCTGACCCAGGTCTGACCCAGGTCTGCAGAACATAAGTGGTCTCATTACTCTCTGTGTCATTCTCAGTTCTTTCATCTTTGAACAAAGCCCCCTCCTCGTGTCCTGCATCATCCCGTCACCATGGCAGCAGGGCATCATCCGTCGCCACGGCAGCGGGAGGCAGCGGTCGCCACGGCAGCAGCAGCCACAGTCGCCATGGCAGCGGAGGACCACAGCTTCATCTCACCTTTCTGTGTGTATGATGTCTTTATGTAAGGTTTTATTTAGAGGCTGAAGAGGGACTGAGGCAGGACTAAATATGGACTGAACCAGGTCTGAGCGAGATCTAAGACAGGACTTACATAAAACCCTGGGATGAAATGTTCCGCAGTGGGGCTTTAATACTGCTCTAATGTAATGTTCTCATCACAAACATCCTTGGAGTTCTGTTTTTGTTTCATTCATTTCATTTCAGTATCCTGCACATTTACTCGGTCACACCACTCTGTTACACCTGGTGATGTCATCAGGTGCTGCTCCTCCGGGTTTTTAAAGTCACTCCCCGGATCATCACAGCTCAAAGTTCCACAGTGTCTAATGCAGATCAGATATTGTTTCAAGCCTTATTTAACCCGCTTCACACTTCAACCAAATGGAGTTTGTAAGCACAGGTTTTAGAGCTGATGAGTTTTGTGGACTAAACCAGGTCTAAACCAGGTCCAAACTAGGTCTAATCAAGGTCTAAACCAGGTCTAATCTAGGTCTAATCTAGGACTAAACCATGTCTAAATTAAGTCTAAATGAGGTCTAAACCAGGTCTAATCTAGGTCTAATCCAGGACTACATCAAAAATAAACCAGGTTTAAACAAAGTCTAAACAAGGTCTAAACCAGGTCTAAACCAGGTCTAAACCAGGTCAAACCCAGGTCTAATCCACGTCTAATTCAGGTCTAAACAAGATCAAAATCAGGTCTAAACCAGGTCTAATCTGAATCTAAACCAGCTCTAAACCAACTCTAAACCAGGTCAAAACCGGGTCTAAACAAGATTAAAACCAGGTCTAATACAGGTCCAATCCAGGTCCAATCCAGGTCTAATACAGGTCTAAACCAGGTCTAATCCAGGTCTAATCCAGGTCTAATCCAGGTCTAATACAGGTCTAAACCAGGTAGGTGTGTACAAAAATATTTTTTAAAATCGATATATATATCATATCATTTAATGTGATGATACAGTATCGAAGTATTTTTTGGTATATTTTACAAAATTATTTAGTTGCAGCTACAGTTTTGTTGCTTGTTCAGCGGAAGGAAACTTTTTTATGCAACACATTTGACATTTTCACTGTTTTGATGATTAAAATGTTTGTGTTTCATATGAACTTTGCACAAAAAGTCCTGTATGGAAGTATGTGACGTATCAGCAACTTTTTAATAAAACAAAGTCCTAAATCCAGGTCTGAACCGGGTCTGAACCGGGTCTGAACCAGGTCTGAACCGGGCCTGGTCCTCGTGTAATGCGTCGGGTTCACGCTCGCTGAACACTGGAGCTCTAATGGTTTCTGAAGGACACTCGAATCGGAGCCATCACCTGTTTCCACGGCAACGGGCGAACGCAAAACACAGAAAAAACACAGAGAAACATCCGAGACGAGGAATGATTTAGACCAGCGCGAAATCACGTCGGGTCTGACAGGACGAGGAGCTTTAAACAAGACAAAACGATACGAAACCGGAGGAGAAACCGGGGAGAAAAACAAGTTAAACAAGAGGAAATAAGACGGATACAGAGGGAGGATTATGCAAAATGGACCATGTTATAATGTGGTTTCCTCTTCAGAAACATTCCTCAAGCGGTTTTACATGTCATCCATGTTTGAGTAATCCAGAGATCTCTTCAAACCCGTCTTCAGAGCCTGTACAAAGCTTCGCCCGCAATTAATACCCCAGAGAAGTAAAATATGCCCTTTTTAAATGCAATAATGATAGAAAATGTTGGTTATTTCTCTGATTTAAACTGGAAAAATGGACTGAGCATCGTCACATCTGGTCATTTAGGTTCATAATTGCAGAGATTTGTTATAGTTTTGTATTGTGCTGCATTTGAGTCCTCAGAAAATGTCGGATTTCACCTGATTATTAAAAAAAAGCAGAACTGAACCAGGAATTAACCAGATTCAAACCAGCTCAAACCCAGAACTAAAACAGAACTAAACTAGGTCTAAACCAGGACTAAACTAGGACTAAACCATGACAAAACCAAGACTAAACAGGACTGAACCACAAGTAAAGCGACTAAACCATTAAACCTGAACTGAACCACATCTAAACCAGGTTTTAAACTGAACTAAACCAAGTCTCAACCAGGACTAAACTCAGACTAAACCAGGTTTAAACCGAGACTAAACCAGGACTAAAACAGGACTAAATCACGACTGAACCAAGAGCGACTAAACAAGATCTAGACCAGGATTAAACCATTAAATCTGAACTGAACCACATCTAAACCAGGAAAAAAAACCAAACTAAACCAAGTCTCAACCAGGACTAAAACCAGGACTAAACCAGGACTAAAACAGACTAAACCAGAACGAAACTAGGACTAAACCAGGACTAAACCGGGACTAAACCAGGATTAAACAGGACTGAACAAAGAGTAAAGCGACTAAACCATTAAATCTGAATCCAGGACTAAACCCAGAACAAAAAAACAGGACTAAACTAGGACTAAGACTGGCCTAAACCGGGACTAAGCCAGGACTAAACAAGGACTAAACTAGGACTAATCCCAGTCTAACCCTCACATATTTGTTGTTAAATCCCTGCTCCTCTCACTCGGGTCCTGTTTGTGGTGAGGTTTTGTTTGGGAGTGAGAATGGGATTCGCACCTCCGCATTTTGGTGAATCGCGGCTTCGTTTGGCACAGACCGGCACGGCTCGGCTCCCCGCGGAGATCCCGACAAAAGCGCGGAACATGGGAAAAGGTTCCGGGAGGAGAGGGCCACTGCAGTTTGTAAATAAAGACGCCATGTTTGAACCGGAGCAGGAACCGAATCACACCTCCCCAGTCTGTTTGGAACACCCCCGAAGACGCACGAGCAATCTGTCGCCAACAGCACCGCACGAGGACACGAGCGCACAAACACGACAATACAAACGCACAAACACGAGGACACGAGCGCACAAACACGACAATACAAACGCACAAACACGAGGACACAAGCGCACAAACACGACAATACAAACGCACAAACACGAGGACACGAATGCACAAACACGACAATACAAACGCACAAACACGAGGACACAAGCGCACAAACACGACAATACAAACGCACAAACACGAGGACATGAACGCACAAACACGACAATACAAACGCACAAACACGAGGACACGGACGCACAAACACGACAATACAAACGCACAAACACGAGGACATGAACGCACAAACACGACAATACAAACGCACAAACACGAGGACACGAACGCACAAACACGACAACACAAACGCACAAACACAAGGACACAAGCGCACAAACACGACAATACAAACGCACAAACACGAGGACACAAGCGCACAAACACGACAATACAAACGCACAAACACGAGGACATGAACGCACAAACACGACAATACAAACGCACAAACACGAGGACACAAGCGCACAAACACGACAATACAAACGCACAAACACGAGGACATGAACGCACAAACACGACAATACAAACGCACAAACACGAGGACACGGACGCACAAACACGACAATACAAACGCACAAACACGAGGACATGAACGCACAAACACGACAATACAAACGCACAAACACGAGGACATGAACGCACAAACACGACAATACAAACGCACAAACACGAGGACATGAACGCACAAACACGACAATACAAACGCACAAACACGAGGACACGAACGCACAAACACGACAACACAAACGCACAAACACAAGGACACAAGCGCACAAACACGACAATACAAACGCACAAACACGAGGACACAAGCGCACAAACACGACAATACAAACGCACAAACACGAGGACATGAACGCACAAACACGACAATACAAACGCACAAACACGAGGACACAAGCGCACAAACACGACAATACAAACGCACAAACACGAGGACATGAACGCACAAACACGACAATACAAACGCACAAACACGAGGACACAAGCGCACAAACACGACAATACAAACGCACAAACACGAGGACACGAACGCACAAACACGACAAAACAAACGCACAAACACGAGGACACGAACGCACAAACACGACAATACAAACGCACAAACACGAGGACACGAACGCACAAACACGAGGACACGAGCGCACAAACACGACAAAACAAACGCACAAACACGAGGACACGAACGCACAAACACGACAATACAAACGCACAAACACGAGGACACGAACGCACAAACACGACAACACAAACGCACAAACGCACTAACACGAGCATGAGAACACAACACACACACACACACACACACATATACATATATATATGACTCGTGGCTGTTGTCAGATGGGTTAAAGTGGAGTTAAGCTTCTTGGTGTTTTACGTGGAAGTTCAGAACTTGCCCCCATCACTACACTAGTTTGTTGCCTTGACAGACTCACTGCCACAGTGAGATCTCCACAGAGGAAACACTGATCTGTGCCGTTTTTTGGCTTCTGACAGAATTCGACCTCCTCTAGTAACGGACTTTAGCTCCAAATGTGCCCGAGTTCAACTTTAATTCAAGGAACATTAGGTTTTGTTTCTTATTTTAAGTTCAAAGAGTTATTGTTTTTCTTGTTTTAAGTGTAAGATGTATTTTCATATTTTAACTACAAAAAGTCTTGCTCCATTGGGAGATAATTTTACTTGTCAAGTGAAATGTACTAAAATCATGTCTTAACTGAAGTAATGTTAACTTTGCACTGTAATTTTGCATTTTAACAATGTTAATATTCATGAATATTTTCCTGTAAAAAAATACTGTGATGTCGTGTGAAACCCAAGTGTACGGCTGAATGATGTGGGAAATATATCAAATTGGAATTTTTCTGGCAAACTTTCTGCCATTATATAAGATTAGATCTGTGATTCATGTTTTAGTAACAGGATTCTGTTCAAATTCACATTTTAAACACGTCCAAAAGAAATGACAAGAAGGCTGAAACCTGACGTGACAAAATAATACAAGAATCACATTAAGAACCTGTTTGTCCAGATCTAAACTACAGGGGGAGCAGTAGAGCTGTGTCATTCAGAAGTTGCTGATACGATACCTCGATACTTTTGATATGATATGATATATTTAAAATCAATTCGATACACTAAAACTCTTTGTTAAATTGCTTCTTGTGCGAAGTTCACATGAAACACAAACATTTTAATCATCAAAACAGTGAAAATGTCAAATGTGTCGAGATTCCTTCATCTAAACAAGCAACAAAACTGTAGCTGTAACAGAATAATCTACTAAAATATACAGCAGCCCATGATATCGATACTGCATCATCACATTAAACGACACGATATTTCAGTATTTGTCTTTTAGGGAGACGCAGGGAGGGCATCTGACACACAGGGACATGACAGAACATGTCTGTGCAGATCTAAACTACAGACTGAGCTTCTGTGTCACAGTCATTCCCCTTGTGGATCAGTAAAGTGTGTCTAAGTTTAAAGGTTCGCAGTTTCATAGAGACAATCGTGTCCGTTCAAATTGTGATTTTGACTCGTTTGTTGATTTATTTTGCGGCACAAACAGTTCCCAGAGCAGAATGTGGATCACACACATGAATTTAAAACTGTATTTGGTACAACTTTACAATAGTGCAAGTCTACAGGGAGCATACATCATATAACATAACACACACTGTACATTATATAACATAACACACACTGTACATCATATAACATAACACACACTGTACATCATATAACACACACTGTACATCATATAACACACACTGTACATCATATAACACACTGTACATCATATAACACACACTGTACATCATATAACATAACACACACTGTACATCATATAACACACACTGTACATCATATAACACACACTGTACATCATATAACATAACACACACTGTACATTATATAACATAACACACACTGTACATCATATAACACACACTGTACATCATATAACACACACTGTACATCATATAACACACACTGTACATCATATAACATAACACACACTGTACATTATATAACATAACACACACTGTACATCATATAACACACACTGTACATCATATAACACACTGTACATCATATAACACACACTGTACATCATATAACATAACACACACTGTACATTATATAACATAACACACACTGTACATCATATAACATAACACACACTGTACATTATATAACATAACACACACTGTACATCATATAACATAACACACACTGTACATTATATAACATAACACACACTATACATCATATAACACACACTGTACATCATATAACATACACACACTACATCATATAACATAACACACACTGTACATTATATAACATAACACACACTGTACATCATATAACATAACACACACTGTACATCATATAACATAACACACACTGTACATCATATAACATAACACACACTGTACATCATATAACATAACACACACTGTACATTATATAACATAACACACACTGTACATCATATAACATAACACACACTGTACATCATATAACATAACACACACTGTACATCATATAACATAACACACACTGTACATCATATAACATAACACACACTGTACATTATATAACATAACACACACTGTACATCATATAACATAACACACACTGTACATTATATAACATAACACACACTGTACATCATATAACATAACACACACTGTACATCATATAACATAACACACACTGTACATCATATAACATAACACACACTGTACATCATATAACATAACACACACTGTACATTATATAACATAACACACACTGTACATCATATAACATAACACACACTGTACATTATATAACATAACACACACTGTACATCATATAACATAACACACACTGTACATCATATAACATAACACACACTGTACATTATATAACATAACACACACTGTACATCATATAACATAACACACACTGTACATTATATAACATAACACACACTGTACATCATATAACATAACACACACTGTACATTATATAACATACACACACTGTACATCATATAACATAACACACACTGTACATCATATAACATAACACACACTGTACAATATATAACATAACACACACTGTACATTATATAACATAACACACACTGTACATCATATAACATAACACACACTGTACATCATATAACACACACTGTACATCATATAACACACACTGTACATCCTATAACATAACACACACTGTACATCATATAACATAACACACACTGTACATTATATAACACACACTGTACAATATATAACATAACACACACTGTACATTATATAACATAACACACACTGTACATCATATAACATAACACACACTGTACAATATATAACATAACACACACTGTACATCATATAACATACACACTGTACATCATATAACACACACTGTACATCATATAACACACACTGTACATCATATAACACACACTGTACAATATATAATATAACACACACTGTACATTATATAACATAACACACACTGTACATCATATAACATAACACACACTGTACAATATATAACATAACACACACTGTACATCATATAACATACACACTGTACATCATATAACACACACTGTACATCATATAACACACACTGTACAATATATAACATAACACACACTGTACATCATATAACATACACACTGTACATCATATAACACACACTGTACATCATATAACACACACTGTACATCATATAACATAACACACACTGTACATCCTATGACATAACACACACTGTACATCATATAACATACACACTGTACATCATATAACACACACTGTACAATATATAACATAACACACTGTACATTATATAACATAACACACACTGTACATCATATAACATAACACACACTGTACATCATATAACACACACTGTACAATATATAATATAACACACACTGTACATCATATAACATAACACACACTGTACAATATATAACATAACACACACTGTACATCATATAACATACACACTGTACATCATATAACACACACTGTACATCATATAACATAACACACACTGTACATCATATAACATACACACACTGTACATCATATAACATAACACACACTGTACATCATATAACATACACACTGTACATCATATAACACACACTGTACATCATATAACACACACTGTACATCATATAACATAACACACACTGTACATCCTATAACATAACACACACTGTACATTATATAACATAACACACACTGTACATCATATAACATAACACACACTGTACATCATATAACATAACACACACTGTACAATATATAACATAACACACACTGTACATCATATAACATACACACTGTACATCATATAACACACACTGTACATCATATAACACACACTGTACATCATATAACATAACACACACTGTACATCATATAACATAACACACACTGTACATTATATAACATAACACACACTGTACATCATATAATATAACACACACTGTACATTATATAACATAACACACACTGTACATCATATAACATACACACTGTACATCATATAACATAACACACACTGTACATCATATAACATAACACACACTGTACATTATATAACATAACACACACTGTACATCATATAACATAACACACACTGTACATCATATAACATAACACACACTGTACATTATATAACATAACGTTTATCCAAATCCCTCAATCTTATGTCATCATCGGGGAAGTAAATTACATTTGAAATAAACCAGTCAGCGCTAACATGTTAACACAACAATCGCACTAATGCTTTTATTAATCTCACACTGCAAAAAAAGGATTTTCTAGCATAGTTAAACTGACTTGAATTAAGCCGATTCATCTTAAAAGATACATTTTAAGATGTTTTTTACTTAATAAGATGAGGGTTTTTGGTTTGTTTCAAGATATTCCATCCTGATTTATCTTATCTGATATTACAACTTATTCTAAGCACTTTTTATCTTAACTCAGTCCAGGTTAAGCCTCTTTAACTTCCTTCTCAAACCAATAAGGTGAAAAATCTTTCCATAAAAACTTGAAACTCGTGTTTTCTGCTTAGAACAAGATTTGTATTTCGTCTTGTTTTAAGAAAACTTGGTAAGTGAAAAAATCTTACTGCACTGGCAGATAATTTCACTTAAAATAGGGCATTTTTACCTCAAAATTTGTATTTTTTTCTTATTTTTGATAGGGCTTTTTTGCTGCGCACAGTTTATTTATTTATTTATGGTTCACATTTTAAACACGTCCAGAAAACTGACAAAAAGACAATTACTACAAGAATCATGTTTCAGAACGTTTGTACAGATCTAAACTACAGGGTGAGAAGCTTTTCAGGAGAAATTCTGTTGTTTGAGGAGAAAATTATCTTAGAGTTTTTGCGATTTTGATAAAATTGTGATTCACCTTGCAGCCTTAAAATGCAGGTTGTCCAACTATTGATAATTTGCAGCTGATGATGTGCTAACTATAAGAACTGCTCTGTCTAAGGCATGTTAACATTTAGTTTAATTTGAACTAGGGCTTTCAACATTAACGCGCTGACATGTGATTAGTCACAAAAAAATATTGCACTAATATTTTTTTGACACAGATTAATCACACAGTTTATCTTGATGGAAAGTGCAGATGGTCCTGAAGGCGGCGCAGGTTATTAGGTCAGTGATCAGGTCTGTCCATACGTGACTTTAGATAAACTCAGGTAGTTTGCAGATATCACAGCGATGAACTCTGTTTCCACAGAAGCACAAGTTTAAAATATCATCTTAAAGCAAAACACGGGTTTGATTCAGCGGCAGCAATGACGCTTCTGTACCAACAACAACAAGCCGACAAACCCACGGTAATGACGTCAACAAAACTACCAGTGATAGAAAAATGTCAATAATATAACTTTTTTATAATAAATTGCATTTTTGTCAAAATATTTTGGTCTTTTTTGAAGAATAATTAACAGTGATTAATCGTAAATGGCACATGGTCACATTTTTATAGCGCTTTTCTGCCTTTCAAGACGCTTAAAGTGCTTTACAACAAGGAACCACTCACCCATTCACTCACCCATTCACTCACCCATTCACTCACCCATTCACTCACCCATTCACTCACACATTCACTCACCCATTCACTCACCCATTCACTCACCCATTCACACACACATTCACACACACATTCACACACACATTCACTCACACATTCACTTACACATTCACACACACATTCACTCACACATTCACTCACCCATTCACTCACACATTCACTCACACATTCACTCACACATTCACTCACACATTCACACACACATTCACTCACACATTCACTCACACATTCACTCACACATTCACACACACATTCACTCACACATTCACTCACCCATTCACTCACACATTCACACACACATTCACTCACACATTCACTCACACATTCACACACACATTCACTCACCCATTCACTCACCCATTCACTCACCCATTCACACACACATTCACACACACATTCACACACACATTCACTCACCCATTCACTCACCCATTCACTCACCCATTCACACACACATTCACACACACATTCACACACACATTCACTCACCCATTCACTCACCCATTCACACACACATTCACACACACATTCACTCACACATTCACTCACACATTCACTCACCCATTCACTCACACATTCACTCACACATTCACTCACACATTCACTCACACATTCACACACACATTCACTCACACATTCACTCACACATTCACTCACACATTCACACACACATTCACTCACACATTCACTCACCCATTCACTCACACATTCACTCACACATTCACACACACATTCACACACACATTCACTCACACATTCACTCACCCATTCACTCACCAGTGTACGCAGACACTGGGGGTGAGGGGGGTTAAGGACACAACGACAGCTTCATCTGTCGCCCCAGATCGTGATTAATCAAAATTCTAAAGTGTGATTAATCTGATTTTACAGGACTAAGATCAATATTATAAGAAGTGTTTAATTTCATATTCTTGATTCCAGCCACTAGGGGAAGCGTTTTGAAGGGATAAATACAAACACTTTCTCCTTGTTAAAGCAGCTGTTCATATCTCCTTCTCTTCTTAGGAGCTTCACCTACTCAGTCCCAGGATATTTAAGGCTGGAGATGAGGCCGCGCTTCTTTAAAGGGGCAGCTACAGTTTTTTATTTATTTATTTTTTATAATAACTCCAGCCTTATATAATCAGCCTGATATTAATCCGCCGTAAATAGGCCGGGAGCCGAGTCCACTCCTCAGGATGTTTTTGCTTCCTTTTTTTACTTATTTCCTGTTCGCTTATATCCTGAACTCGGCCCCGTTTGGTCTCAGGGCCAAAAAAAAAAAAACCTATTTAAGAAAAACTATTGGCGAAATGATGTAATTGTAAATATTAAGGTGCTGCAACTGCATAAATGGTCAAATAACCCTGAACTTCTACATGGTGGATCCTGACACAAAGGGGAAACTAGTAGAAATATTCTGGGGCTTTTCAAATATCACCTTCAACATAAAAGACCAAAAAATATCTGTTGGCCTGAGAAATTATCACCAAAGTGATCGTTTTTAAGCATTTATTACATGTATCAGGATTAAACCAGGTCTAAACCAGTTAAAAACCAGGACTAGATTAGGTCTAAACTAGGTCTAAACCAGGTCTAAACCAGGATTAAACCAGGTCTAAACCAGTTAAAAACCAGGACTAGATTAGGTCTAAACTAGGTCTAAACCAGGACTAGATTAGGTCTAAACTAGGTCTAAACCAGGTCTAAACCAGGATTAAACCAGGTCTAAACCAGTTAAAAACCAGGACTAGATTAGGTCTAAACTAGGTCTAAACCAGGTCTAAACCAGGATTAAACCAGGTCTAAACCAGTTAAAAACCAGGACTAGATTAGGTCTAAACTAGGTCTAAACCAGGTCTAAACCAGGATTAAACCAGGTCTAAACCAGTTAAAAACCAGGACTAGATTAGGTCTAAACTAGGTCTAAACCAGGACTAGATTAGGTCTAAACTAGGTCTAAACCAGGTCTAAACCAGGATTAAACCAGGTCTAAACCAGTTAAAAACCAGGACTAGATTAGGTCTAAACTAGGTCTAAACCAGGTCTAAACCAGGATTAAACCAGGTCTAAACCAGTTAAAAACCAGGACTAGATTAGGTCTAAACTAGGTCTAAACCAGGTCTAAACCAGGACTAAACCAGGTCTAAACCAGGACTAAACCAGGTCTAAACCAGGATTAACCAGGTCTAAACCAGTTAAAAACCAGGACTAGATTAGGTCTAAACTAGGTCTAAACCAGGACTAGATTAGGTCTAAACTAGGTCTAAACCAGGACTAGATTAGGTCTAAACCAGGACTAGATTAGGTCTAAACTAGGTCTAAACCAGGTCTAAACCAGGATTAAACCAGGTCTAAACCAGTTAAAAACCAGGACTAGATTAGGTCTAAACTAGGTCTAAACCAGGTCTAAACCAGGATTAAACCAGGTCTAAACCAGGACTAAACCAGGTCTAAACCAGGATTAACCAGGTCTAAACCAGTTAAAAACCAGGACTAGATTAGGTCTAAACTAGGTCTAAACCAGGTCTAAACCAGGATTAAACCAGGTCTAAACCAGTTAAAAACCAGGACTAGATTAGGTCTAAACTAGGTCTAAACCAGGACTAGATTAGGTCTAAACTAGATCTAAACCAGGTCTAAACCAGGATTAAACCAGGTCTAAACCAGTTAAAAACCAGGACTAGATTAGGTCTAAACTAGGTCTAAACCAGGACTAGATTAGGTCTAAACTAGGTCTAAACCAGGACTAGATTAGGTCTAAACTAGGACTAGATTAGGTCTAAACTAGGTCTAAACCAGGCCTAAACCAGGATTAAACCAGGTCTAAACCAGTTAAAAACCAGGACTAGATTAGGTCTAAACTAGGTCTAAACCAGGACTAGATTAGGTCTAAACCAGGACTAGATTAGGTCTAAACTAGGTCTAAACCAGGACTAGATTAGGTCTAAACCAGGACTAGATTAGGTCTAAACTAGGTCTAAACCAGGACTAGATTACGTCTAAACTAGGTCTAAACCAGGACTAGATTAGGTCTAAACCAGGACTAGATTAGGTCTAAACCAGGACTAGATTAGAACAGCTGCTCTGACCAAAGTTCTTCCGTGTTCCTCACATCAGCAGAAAACGGGCGAGTACCTGATGTTCCCCCAGGTCTCGCCTCAGTACAGACGTGTTGTAAACGCAGCTCCAAGTCCCAAAACAAAGACTATACCAGAACTAAACCAGGACTAAGGTCGATGGAGCCGGAAGCGCGCCCCTGCTCACTTCCTGTTTGCACCACGGCGGGATTATGGGGATTAGGGATGGGTATTCAATAAAATTTCCTTAATCGATCGTCTGGAAAATTAACGATCGATTTTTGATTAATCATTAACATTTTATATTGAAATTAGCATCACTATTATTCCTAATCTGCATAAATAAACTCAATGCAGCTTTGGCACATTTGTTTACGTCTTACAGAAACTAAACTTAAAACCGCACGGCTCATTTGCGTGAGTGAAAAAAAGCAGCTCTTTCCTTGCGATACTTCAGCGTCTGTTGGACTAAAGAACAGGACTCAGTGGAATATGAGTGTTCTCCCTGTGACAGAGGATGTGATGAGGCTGAGTCTGTTCTGTCGTGTTGGAGATGCTGTGTAAACATTCACACTCTTTTATACAAAACCCACAGCAAACATGTAGAAACAACTTTTTGGACATAAAAAATGCTTAATTTAGGGCCTTAGATACAAAAATGCAAAATATCAAGTCTGTAAGTAAATTAAATGTTCCTTTTTATTATGGATGTTAAATGTTGTGTGCAGATGGAAAGTAGCATTACTACTAAACTAAACTAAACTAAACTAAACTAAACTAAACTAAACTAAACTAAACTAAACTAAACTAAACTAAACTAAACTAAACTAAAACTAAACTAAAACTAAACTAAACTAAACTAAACTAAACTAAACTAAACTAAACTAAACTAAAACTAAAACTAAACTAAACTAAACTAAACTAAACTAAACTAAACTAAATTAAACTAAACTAAACTAAACTAAACTAAACTAAACTAAACTAAATTAAACTAAACTAAACTAAACTAAACTAAACTAAACTAAACTAAATTAAACTAAACTAAACTAAACTAAACTAAACTAAACTAAAAGTAAAACTAAAACAAAACTAAAACTAAACTAAACTAAACTAAACTAAATTAAACTAAATTAAACTAAAACTAAACTAAATTAAACTAAACTAAACTAAACTAAACTAAACTAAACTAAACTAAACTAAATTAAACTAAACTAAACTAAACTAAACTAAACTAAACTAAACTAAAAGTAAAACTAAAACAAAACTAAAACTAAACTAAACTAAACTAAACTAAATTAAACTAAACTAAACTAAATTAAACTAAATTAAACTAAACTAAAACTAAACTAAACTAAACTAAATTAAACTAAACTAAACTAAACTAAACTAAACTAAACTAAAAGTAAAACTAAAACTAAACTAAAACTAAACTAAACTAAACTAAATTAAACTAAATTAAACTAAAACTAAACTAAATTAAATTAAACTAAACTAAACTAAATTAAACTAAATTAAACTAAACTAAAACTAAACTAAACTAAACTAAACTAAAACTAAAACTAAACTAAACTAAATTAAACTAAATTAAACTAAAATAAAATAAAACTAAACTAAACTAAACTAAACTAAACTAAACTAAACTAAACTAAAACTAAAACTAAACTAAACTAAACTAAATTAAACTAAATTAAACTAAAATAAAATAAAACTAAACTAAACTAAACTAAACTAAACTAAACTAAACTAAAACTAAAACTAAACTAAACTAAACTAAACTAAACTAAACTAAACAAACTAAACTAAACAAACTAAACTAAATTAAAATAAACTAAACCTAAACTAAAATAAACTAAAACTAAAACTAAAACTAAACTAAACTAAACTAAACTAAACTAAACTAAACTAAACTAAACTAAACTAAACTAACCTAAACTAAACAAACTAAACTAAATTAAACTAAAACTAAACTAAATTAAACTAAACTAAACTAAACTAAACTAAACTAAACTAAATTAAACTAAACTAAACTAAATTAAACTAAATTAAACTAAACTAAAACTAAACTAAACTAAACTAAATTAAACTAAACTAAACTAAACTAAACTAAACTAAAAGTAAAACTAAAACTAAACTAAAACTAAACTAAACTAAACTAAATTAAACTAAATTAAACTAAAACTAAACTAAATTAAATTAAACTAAACTAAACTAAATTAAACTAAATTAAACTAAACTAAAACTAAACTAAACTAAACTAAACTAAAACTAAAACTAAACTAAACTAAATTAAACTAAATTAAACTAAAATAAAATAAAACTAAACTAAACTAAACTAAACTAAACTAAACTAAACTAAAACTAAAACTAAACTAAACTAAACTAAATTAAACTAAATTAAACTAAAATAAAATAAAACTAAACTAAACTAAACTAAACTAAACTAAACTAAACTAAACTAAAACTAAAACTAAACTAAACTAAACTAAACTAAACTAAACAAACTAAACTAAACAAACTAAACTAAACAAACTAAACTAAATTAAAATAAACTAAACCTAAACTAAAATAAACTAAAACTAAAACTAAACTAAACTAAACTAAACTAAACTAAACTAAACTAAACTAAACTAAACTAAACTAAACTAAACTAAACTAAACTAACCTAAACTAAACAAACTAAACTAAATTAAACTAAAACTAAACTAAACTAAACTAAACTAAACTAAACTAAAACTAAAACTAAAAATCTCCTTATTCCCCTAAAAATATGTCAGGTCCGGGTCAGAGCAGAGAACAGAGCCACAGCACTTTAATGCTTTTCCATGCCGTTTGTATTTGTATTGTATTTCTTCATTTTGAGTGAAATAAATCAAATTTTCATTTTTTTCCTAATAAAAATAGAAAGGGCTGCGGAATTCTGCACACCAAGATGTGTAATTTTCCATGTGTGCGAGAATTAGCCTAACTCCACTTAGAGCGACTTTTTCCCTCGTTCTAAACACACACAGTCAGAGGAGTCGACCATCTTGACTCACTTCACTCTTTGGCAAAGTTTGGGTCGATCAAAATGGACGGAGCGCATGAGTTTGGGGAAAACAAAGTTCCTGTTGGACACTCGTTTTGCTCACGTCATCACACAGCGTGAGTGTGACGTAGGATAAAGCCGCAGAAATGTACGGAAACCTCTATGTCTGCACTTTCAGAGGGGAAAAGAGTAAGTTTCTGTCTTTTACGGTTAGAAAGTTCTGCGCGGTTAAAGAAAACATATTCCTCGTGATCGTACTCGATAACGTAGGACTTCGAGGGTTAATGATCAGTTATTGATCAGTCGGTTAATCCCGAACGCGGATTAAACTCAAACAGAGAATCACTGTGAAAACTACAGCGTCAGAAAAAAACAACTTTCACCCTTTATGTGAGTGAAATGATATTTTAATGAGCCCCCTCCTCCTCCTCAGTGTGAAGTCTCTGCTCAGGTGAGAACAGGTGAGGCGTTTAGGTGCCATCGTCGCAGTGGGATTTTACACCGTCGCGTGTTAAACGTTCATTAGTGACAACGCTGCTCACTTTGGCTCTCGTCACTTCATCCGACGCTTTTCACTTCCCTCAAACTCCGGGTTTAAGGAAAAATGAGTTCTGCGAATGAAACGTGAACATGTATAAAAATGCACTGAAGGTCCTTTATGGCGAAGGGTCTGTTTGTCTCCATGGAGATGGAAATGCTGTCGGGAAAGTTCCGCAGTGCGGCATTACACAGATCTGACGTGTAACTTGATTTTGTCTAAAGCTTTGTCTGAGAACTCAATCAGGACTAAACCAGGACTAAACCAGGACTGAACCAGGACTAAACCAGGACTAAACCAGGACTGAACCAGGACTGAACCAGGACTAAACCAGGACTGAACCAGGACTGAACCAGGACTAAACCAGGACTAAACCAGGACTGAACCAGGACTAAACCAGGACTAAACCAGGACTGAACCAGGACTGAACGAGGACTAAACCAGGACTAAAACAGGACTGAACCAGGACTGAACCAGGACTGAACCAGGACTAAACCAGGACTAAACCAGGACTAAACCAGGACTGAACCAGGACTGAACCAGGACTAAACCAGAACTAAACCAGGACTGAACCAGGACTGAACCAGGACTGAACCAGGACTAAACCAGGACTAAACCAGGACTAAAACAGGACTGAACCAGGACTAAACCAGGACTAAACCAGGACTAAAACAGGACTAAACCAGGACTAAACCAGGACTGAACCAGGACTGAACCAGGGCTAAACCAGGACTAAACCAGGACTAAAACAGGACTGAACCAGGACTAAACCAGGAATAAAACAGGACTAAAACAGTACTGAACCAGGACTAAACCAGGACTGAACCAAGACTGAACCAGGATTAAACCAGGACTGAACCAGGACTAAACCAGGACTGAACCAGGACTAAAACAGGACTGAACCAGGACTAAAACAGGACTGAACCAGGATTAAACCAGGACTGAACCAGGATTAAACCAGGACTGAACCAGGACTGAACCAGGTCTAAACCAGTTAAAAACCAGGACTAGATTAGGTCAAAACCAGGTCTAAACCAGAACTAAACCAGGTCTAAACCGGGACTAAACCAGGACTAAACCAGGACTGAACCAGGACTGAACCAGGATTAAACCAGGACTAAACCAGGACTGAACCAGGAGTAAGCCAGGACTGAACCAGGACTAAACCAGGACTAAACCAGTTAAAAACCAGGACTACATTAGGTCAAAACCAGGTCCAAACCAGGACTAAACCAGGACTAAACCAGGACTGAACCAGGACTGAACCAGGATTAAACCAGGACTAAACCAGGACTGAACCAGGAGTAAGCCAGGACTGAACCAGGACTAAACCAGGTCTAAACCAGTTAAAAACCAGGACTAGATTAGGTCAAAACCAGGTCTAAACCAGAACTAAACCAGGTCTAAACCAGGACTAAACCAGGACTAAACCAGGACTGAACCAAGACTGAACCCAGGCTAAACCAGTTAAAAACTAGGACTAGACCAGCACTAAACCAGCGCTAAACCAATTCGAAAACAGAACTAGATTAGGTTTAAACCAGGACTAAACCAGGTCGAAACCAAAACTTAACCAGGTCTAAACCAGGACCAGTCTGGAATGTTCCTCAGTGTGGCATTACACAGATCTGACGTGAACCTGCTCATCTCTATGGGGTGAAACCGATTTAATGCCGTACTGTGGATCATCTAAGCAAAATAAAAACATCTCCATGGAGACGAGCTCGTGGAAACCCTCCCCCAGAGCAGAAGCGCCGCAGGACGGGAGGGCATCTGACATTTCTTGGCTCAGACTGAACCTGGAGGAGGATCTGTCACGTCTCACAGTTTATGAATAAAGTCTTTTGTCTGAAGCTTTGTCTGAAAACTCAACCAGGACTAAACCAGGACTAAAGCAGAACTAAACCAGGACTAAAGCAGGACTGAACCTGGACTAATGCAGGAGTAAACCAGGACTAAACCAGGACTAAAGCAGAACTAAACCAGGACTAAAGCAGGACTGAACCTGGACTAAAGCAGGAGTAAACCAGGACTAAACCAGGACTAAACCAGGACTAAAGCAGGACTAAAGCAGGTCTAAACCAGGACTAAACCAGGACTGAACTAGGACTAAAGCAGGTCTAAACTAGGACTAAACCAGGACTGAACTAGGACTAAAGCAGGTCTAAACCAGGACTAAACCAGGACTGAACTAGGACTAAAGCAGGTCTAAACTAGGACTAAACCAGGACTGAACTAGGACTAAAGCAGGTCTAAACTAGGACTAAACCAGGACTGAACTAGGACTAAAGCAGGTCTAAACCAGGACTAAACCAGGACTAAAGCAGGTCTAAACCAGGACTAAACCAGGACTAAAGCAGGACTAAACCAGGCCTTAACTGGATCTAAAACAGGACTAAATCAGGATTAGATTAGGTTTAAACTATGTCTAAACCAGGATTAAGACAGACCTAAACCAGGTAAAAAACAGGCCTAAACCAGGACTAAAGCAGGTCTAAACCAGGACTAAACCAGGACTAAAGCAGGACTAGAACAGGCGTTAACTGGATCTAAAACAGGACTAAATCAGGATTAGATTAGGTTTAAACTATGTCTAAACCAGGATTAAGCCAGACCTAAACCAGGTAAGAAACAGGCCTAAACCAGAACTAAAGCAGGTCTAAACAAGGACTAAACCAGGACTAAAGCAGGACTAAACCAGGACTGAACCAGGACTAAAGCAGGACTAAACCAGGACTGAAGCAGGACTAAACCAGGACTGAACCAGGTCTAATCCGGGTCTAATCCGGGTCAGAGGAAGGTCTCATGTTCTATAGACGCTGAAGCCTGAGGCACAGCTCAATATTTATCTATTTCACACTGACTCCACAGTCCTGTTCCGGTCTGCGGGGCTGGACTGAGATAAACGTACTTAAAGCAACAGTGTGGAACTTTCTGCTGGTGCAAAGTCAACAACACATTTCCCCATCCTCCAGAAAACATCCCTCATGACTCTGTGCCGTTCAGTGCAATAAAGAAACATACAGAAAAATCCTGCTTTTATTTCAGCTTTAATGGCCAAAATGTTCCATACTGGGGCTTTAAGTGCAGACTTTAGGACTCTGTGCTTTACTTAAACACATTTAACTTTTACTTTTATTGCATTTCAGCGCGGTACTGTTTACCCCACTGCATTTTTTTGTACTTTTGATTTTGATTTGTGCACATTCACGTTCAGACTAAAGGTTTTGTGTCCCGGCTTTGAGTGAATAAAAACATTTACAGAAAAAAAGGGAAAATTAAGAACAGAGTCTGAATGTCCCTAACTCCTCCCTCACTCCACACAGACACAAAAAACTGAACAGGATTTATTCACGGACCTTAAAGGAATTCTTAAATGTTCCGACTTTTCTCCTTTTTAATCCGTCTCTTGTAAAATATTTAAATGACAAATGTTCAAACCGAGACCAGAATAAAAGAAATCGTTTTATAAGAGTGATAATGATGAAGACTCGAGCCCCTCGGCCTCGACAACAAAACCCTGTGACGCGTCGGCACTGCACAAAAGGCCTATCAAAAAATACAAAAAAAATACCAATTTTGAGGTGAAATTGACCCATTTTAAGTGAAATTTTCTGCCAGTGCAGTGAGACATTTTCACTTACCAACTTTTCTTAAAACAAGACAAAATACAAATCTGAGCAGAAAACACTAGATTCAAGTATTTATGGCAAGATTTTTACCTTATGTTGAGTATATTTATCCTTGATTTCAGTAATTATTGCTTATTACTGCTTATTTCTAGTTTATAACATGCCTTAAATCAGATAGATACTTGTTTTAAGAATACTTTCTTTCGAGGGTTCACAACATCTGCACATTTGATCAAATACAACATGAAATCAATCACATTTGAAACTGCATTTATAGAAATGTCACATTTTACACTTTCCCAACATCTCAGAAACCCAAAAGCCCCGGGACGTTCCTCTGAGGAACGAGAGTTCAGATCTGAGCCAGAGAAAAGAACTGGTTTGAGAAGGAAGTTAAAGAGGCTAAACCTGTTACCACCCACCTAATTGTGCCTGTGCACAACGGAAACACAAACCCAAACTCACAGCTTATTAAAAGAAAATCTTAGACCCCACAGGCTCGTGTCATGCATCATTTTAAAGCTTAGACCTTCTAGTTTCTGTAGATCTGCATATGAAGACTGTGAGTGCAGCTAACCTACAGTACTGACATTCAAAAATGTCTAAAAAGGTCATTTTTTTGCCTCGGAAAAAAAATACAAAATAATAAAGGCTGTAATTTGGGCAAACTTCATCCTAGACATTTGTGGCTCACTACACTCACTGCTGAAGGTGTAAAATGTCAGACTCTGGGTCAAAAGGTTTGGTGCTGTGACCCTTTTGTAAAAATATGTCAATTCAGCACAAGTGTCCAAATATGTACCAGATGTTCCAAACTGTGATAAGATGTAATGTGTAATAAATAAATCTTCTTCTGAGCTTTAGGCAGGTTTTTTTAACCTGGATTAATTTCATATAAAAGTGCTTAGAATAAATTGTAATATCAGATAAGATAAATCAGGATGGAATATCTAGAAACAAGTAAAAAAAATCTCATCTTATTTAGTAAAAAAAAACTTTAAATTGATCTTTTAAGATGAATCTGTTTAATTCAAGTCAGTTTAACTATGCTCGAAAATCCTGTTTTGCAGTGTGAGGTGAGCGGAGTTTAAAAACACAGAGGAGCTTTGAGTTCACTTCCTGAACTCCACCAGCAGGGGGCAGAGCGACGAGAGACAGAGGAGCCAAAGAGGAGATTTAAAATGCAGTGACTCAGAGAAAGAGAGAATAAGAGGAAGAGCGACAGAGAAAGGGTGAGAAAGAGAGAGGGAGAAAGGAGAGGAGAGAGGGACAGAGAAATAGAGAGAGAGGAGGAGGGAGACAGTGAGAGAGAAAGAGGGGAAGGGGAAACTCAAAGAAAAAGAGGAGAGAGAAAGAGGTGGAGTGAGGGAAAGAGAGAGGAGAGGAGGGAAAAGGAACAGAGGAAAAGAAGAGGAGAGAGAGAGGGGGAAAGCAAAATGGAGAGAGGAGGAAAATAGAGAGAAAACGGGTAGAGAGAGAAAGAAGAGCAAGACAGAAAGATGAGAATAAGAAAGAGAAGAGAAACAGAAGAGGAGAAACACAGAGAGAGAGAGGAGTGTGGGAAGAGGAATAGAGAAAAGAAGAGAGGGGTAGAGAAATAGAGAGAGAGGAGGAAGACAGTGAAAGAAAGAGAGGAGAGAGAGGGGGAGGGCAGAAGGAGAGAGACAAAGAAAAAGAGAGAATGAGGGGAGAGGTGGAAAGAGAGAGGAAAAGAAGAGGAGAGAAAGAGATATGGGGAGAGAGAAAGAAGAAGAAGAGAAAGATAGATGAGGAAGACGAGAGAGAGGTGGAAAGAGGGATACAGAGAGGAAAAGAAGAGAAGAGAGAGAGAAGAGGAGGGAGGGGGAGGGCACAAGGAGAGAGACAAAGAAGAAGAGAGAATAAGGGGAGAGGTGGGAAAAGAGAGAGAGGAAAAGAAGAGGGACAGAGAAATAGAGAGAGAGGGGAGGAAGACAGTGAGAGAGAAAGAGAGGAGAGAGACAAAAAAGAGAGAAAGAGGAGAGAGGAAAAGGTGGGAAGAGGAATAGAGAGAGGAAAAGAAGAGGAGAGTGAGAGAGACAGAAAGAGAAGAGGAGAGAAACAGAAGAGGTGAGAGAGAAAGATGGAGAGAGAGACAGAAGATGAGAGAGAGAAAGATGGAGACGGGGGGAGACCGAGGGAGAGAAAGAAAGAGGGGAGAAAGAGAGGGGGGGGAAAGTGAGAAAGAGAAGGGGAGAGAGGAGAGAGAGAAGAAGAGAGAAACAGAAGAGGAGAGAGAGAAAGATGGAGAGAGAGACAGAGTGAGGAGAGAGAAAGATGGAGAGAGAGACAGAGAGAGGAGAGAGAGAGAAAGATGGAGAGAGAGACAGAGTGAGGAGAGAGAGAGAGAAAGAGAAACAGAAGAGGAGAGAGAGAAATCTGGAGAGAGAGAGAGAGGAGAGAGACAGAGGAGAGGAGAGAGGGAGGAGAGAGACAGAGGGAGAGAAAGAGAAGAGAAGGAGAAGAGGGGAGAGACAGATAAAGAGAAGAGGGGAGAGACAGATAAAGAGAAGAGGGGAGAGAGACAGATAAAGAGAAGAGGGGAGAGACAGATAAAGAGGAGAGAGGGAGAAAGAGAGACAGATGGAGTGAGGGTCAGAGTCTAAAATAAACCCGACACAAACACAGACGAAGCCGGAGTAAAAACAGAGCATGAGGCCTCTGCGTGGAGTTTGCATGTTCTCCCTGTGTCTGCGTGGAGTTTGCATGTTCTCCCTGTGTCTGCGTGGAGTTTGCATGTTCTCCCTGTGTCTGAGTGGAGTTTGTATGTTCTCCCTGTGTCTGTGTGGAGTTTGCATGTTCTCCCTGTGTCTGTGTGGAGTTTGCATGTTCTGCCTGTGTCTGAGGGGGTCAGTCCTCCAGATACGGTGGTTTTAACACTGAAGGATCAAACTGAAGGTCAAACACAGATGACAATAAAGACTATTCCAGGTCCAAACCAGGACTATTCCAGCTCCAAACCAGGACTATCCCAGGTCTAAACCAGGTCTAGATCAGGTCTAAAACAGGTCCAATTCAGGTGTAACTAAACCGGAGCTAAACCAGGTCGATACCAAGTCTAAATCAGGTCTAAACCAAGACTAAATCAGGACTAAACCAGGACTAACCCTGGTGTAAACCAGAAGTAACCCAGGACTAAGCCAGGTCTAGATCAGATCTAAAACATGTCCGATCCAGAGCTAAACAGCAACTAAACCTGGTCAACACCAATTATAAATCAGGTTTAAACCAAGTCTACACCAAGACTAATCCAGGACTAATCCAGGACTCAATCAGGACTAAGTCAGGACTAAATCAGCACTAAACCAGGTCTAGATCAAGTCTAAAACACGTCCAATTCAGGTCTAAACCAGGACTAAACCAGAACTAAATCAGGACTAACCGAGGTCTAAATCAGGTGTAAACCAGAACTAGGAAGCCTGGCTTCTGTAAACCAGAAGCCAGGACTAGATCAGCAAGAAACACGTCAAATTCAGGTCTAAAAACCAGGACTAAACCAGAATTTAACCAGGTCAACACCAATTCTAAATCAGCCTTCAGTCTTAAACCAGTCTTAAACCAAGACTAAACCAGGACTAAACCAGTCTTAAACCAAGACTAAACCAGGACTAAACCAGTCTTAAACCAGTCTTAAACCAGTCTTAAACCAGGACTAAACCCGTCTCAAACCAGTCCTAAACCAGTCCTAAACCAGTCTTAACCCAGTCCTAACCCAGTCTCAAACCTTGCCTCACACCTGCTCTTTCTGGCTCTTACCTTCTGGTCGATGATGGAGCAGGCCACCTCTCGGACTTGGCTCAGACTCAGGTCTCCAGAGTCCAGCAGAACCGGCTCTCGGCTCAGTCCGATCTGGATCTGGAAGGAGACCACGGCCCCCGGAGGAGCTGCCCCGCCCTCTTCCTCCGTCGCCCCGGGAAACGGGAGCGGGCTGGGGGCTCGGATCAGCGGAGGCGCCGACATCTTTACGAGGCAACGGAAATAAGAAAGAAAAACAGACTCTGAGCTGATGATTTGGGTTTTCTTCATTCTAATGCAGACATATTGTTCCTGTGTGTGCTCCACAGTTATGATCTATGACACCCGTGGATCTTTACGTTAGAATTTACACATTTTAAGTCACAATATTGAGCTAAAACGGCTTAATAAAAGAAATAAGTCTGCACACTTCTGCCCAATGCGAGCTGACGTCTCTGTAAACGTCGTCACAACAAAGCGCCGCGTGGAAACCTCTTGTGGACATCTGCACGTCGCACTAGAGTCGAGCGTTTTTATTCATTTGTACGATTGTTTTAAGAAAAGAAAACTGGGGAAGGAAGTACGGACGTCACACTGGGCAGGAACTAGTGGCGGTGAAAAAAAAAAAATCTACTATCAGTCGATACTAAAATTAGTATTGAAACTAGACACTCATTTGAGCAGGAACTGATAGTATAAAAGTCACATTCAGAGGACAGAAATGAACCTTTCCTGAAGCTTTAGAATGCTCTTGAGCTGTATCAGAACAAGTTTAAGAGCACAAAGACCAGGATACGCTCACGGAAAACTGAGGGATTACACAGATATAAGGGCACATGAGAATAGAAAAGTAAATACTATGATTTAATACTGAAAATCACATTATATTGTCCTAAAAAAAAGTGTTTATTATTATTATAGTGGTATCGTAATCTGTATCGAAAAGATTCTCACTATAGTAACTATTATTTGTCCAGTCCCTTCATATGGTGGTAGTTTGTACTTACGAAGGCACAGCTGCCCCCGGGGGAGACCGATGTAAATGTTTCTGCTGATTCCACCATTGCACATAACTAGACAAGGTGTGGAGTGTCTTGCCCAAGGACACAACGGTAATACATGCACTGATAGCTCAAAATGTCAAGCCTATGAAATTAATATCGATAGTAGGGTTGTCAATAATGATCAAGAATCAGATCATTATTATTAAAGCGAGTACAGAAATTAGATTCTAGTTTGAACAGGAATAGATACTAAAAAAGTCCCATTTCTGAATAGTTTTATAATGATCTTGAGCTGTATCAGGACAAGTATAAGTGCAAATAGACGAGTAAACGCCCCTGGAAAATGGAGGGATGCACAGATATAAGGCCACATAGTAACAGAAAAGAAAGTGCTATGAGTTAATGTTGAAAATCACATTCTGTTGTTTAAATAAAGATTGTTTTTTTTTTATCATCGTTGTGGTATCAGAATCAGTACTGAGTATCAGGTCTATTCCTTAGCATTGAAATCGGGTTTGAAATGTTAGTATTTTGTAAACAGAGGAGAAAAAACGTCTGAAGCTGTGAGTCTCTGCACCAGATGTTTTCACGCGTTTAAGCGAAATATGTTTTTGTACAGATGCGTTGTATAAGCAGCTCTTAAGTTTGGAATAAGTCCACTGTGTACAACTGTCTGCATCTGATTACACAGAGTTTAGAGCCCCAGAATCAGTACGTTCACATTAGCATGCTAGTTGTTGTTAGCTTTAATTTAAAGTGAAAACTCGGGTCTCTGAGAGTTGTGAAAATCGCTCCTAATTTCATCATGGTGAATAAATAGGAAGCTCTGATTGCATAAGGAAGTATGAGGAACAACTCTGGACCAATGCAAAATGTTTACAATGAACTACTTCTGTTTTTTTTAGGTTTTTAAGACCTAAAAATCAGGTACAGAGACTTTAAGTTTGTCACTAAATTTAAATATAAGTGAGGTGCGTTCAGGGGAGGCAGGTGACAGTCACTTTTATTCAGCTCGTAAAGTACAAATTCAAATTAATTAAAATAAAGACTTAACAATTATTTTTATTTGTAGAATACTTGAGTTTGTGATGTTGTTGTACTATTAATTACGCCTGAAAATTTGCATAAGCCTTAGCATTGAGACACAAACACGTGTTCCCCACTGAAGTCTTAAGATAAGATAAGATAAGATAAGATCTCCTTTATTGGTCCCACAATGGGGAAATTTCAGTGTTGCAATGCACAGTTAAGAGAACAGCAAGAAAACAGTAGCAGCAATAGAAGTACAGAATTACTTAAAAATAGACTAACTCTATAAAGGTCTATAAAGATAAGAATTATAAAATAAAATAAAATTCTATATACAATAAATTGCTATCTGAATACAGTGGCTACAGTTTGTACAGTATAAATATCATTAAATCTTTAAAGTGGCTACAGTATCTTACGGTAATAAATAAATGTGTAATGGGTAAAGTGACTGCTGGACATCTTATGTATTGCACTTGGTCCCAGTATTGCACAGGCAGCAGAGTTAGCAGTGTTCGTTGTATTCAGTTTATTTGTACTTTTCCACATGTTTTTGCAGAGCCGCTGTACACGGCCTTATCTTTAAATATGTTTACATTTTTGGCACGACTCAGCAAAAACCACCCGGAGATAAACTTGGACAGGAAGTGGTGATGCCCACAGTGAAGTGCACAGAGTTTATTAAGACTATTAAATCTACAGTGCGGGTTAGAGGGTTCAAATCCTGTTTAAAAAAAATCTACAGAACTGTGCAAAAGTTATAAACAGGTGTGGAAAAAATGGCGTAAACTTGGAATGCTTCAAAAACACACTAAAAGTCCTAAGAAAGAGGAACTTTGTTATTTTTGTAATAATTCTCATCAGTCTGAGAAACGTACGTGTCAACAAAACTCCAATCAAAATGAAACTTTACACAATGGGGCCTATGAAAAGTACATTTACAAGTTTCTTTGAAAATTAATTTAAATATGCAAATGAGCTCGACAATAATGAACTATGCCCAGAGTACAACCAAAACACAAGTTTGTTTTGAACATAATTTGAATTTGTTCTCACTGAATATGTCCTAATTTGCATAGACAGAAACACCATTCGTGCGACAGATACAGAACTGTGCAAAAGTTACAGGCAGGTGTGGGAAAAACACTGTAAACTGAGAACGACTTCAGAAATGGAAGTGTTCATCAGTTATTTTCTTCAATCAACAAAATACAGTGAATGAACCAAAGAGAAATCTAAATCAGATCAGTATTTGGCGAGAGCTTTGCCTTCAGAAGAGCGTCAGTTCTTCTAGGTTTTACTTGCAGACGGTTTGCAAAGGACCTGGGCTGGTCGGTTTCTCCAAACACGTTGAAGAACTAAGCCCAGATCTGGTGTGGACGGAGCTTCCTCACATCCTTCTGTCTCTTCGTGTTAATCCCAGACTCACTCCATGATGCTGAGGTCGGGGCTCCGTCACTTCCACAACTTCTTCTTTACGCTGAAGACAGTTCCTAATGACTCTGGCTTTTTCTTTTGTTACCTCACTTTTGTAAACCGATAAAAAATGAACAATCATTATTTATATTTTTCAACACATTCTTTGTTTACAGCATTTTTCACACCTGCCTGAAGCATTTGCACGGCTCTGTGCATCTATATTTCACTCTCTTTCCGTGATTTTGTTTATTTAGTACATGTTTGCGATGAGGAAACAGCATCATAACAGAGCTCAGACCAAAGTGGACCCTTTAAAACGCATTTAACTCATTACACAAGAGACCGAGTTATGTAACTGTTATTTATCCAAGTCACCACAGAGCAGCTTTATCTGACACAGCTTCAAACGTTATGAAACGCTCAGGGCCAAAATCAACCAGTAAACTAATGACACGACCAGGATATCGTGCGAAATGGCACCTGATCCGGCTAAATTTACAGTAATAATAATAATAATAATACATTTTATTTATTAGACGGACTTTCTGGACACCCAAGGTCGCCTTACAACAACATAAACACATTAAGTACGATAAAACACAGTTAAAAGCCGACATCAAGACAGCCAGTATCGATATCGGTGCATCTTTAATATTTTTAGGCCGATGTTACAGTCCCCGGCCTCCAGTTCTTTGATTTGTGTCGCGTGTGTTTTAATTTCCTCTTTTTTTCCCCCCCATGATTCCTGCTGTCTGAGCCCTGGTCCCTGATTGGTGGAAACCTCAGCACTCGGCCCCGCCCCCCTCACCTCCAGACTCCGCCCCCTGTTTCAGGAGATCAGCTTCACCAAGACGAGACCAGGCAAGTTTTTAGGGAAAAGGTTACTGAGGTTACAAAGAATGCAATTTAACGTCCAGGCATTATTAAGTATGAAATCTGGGAATATTATTGCTAAAGGAACTTCTAAAATATTTATCAAAAACAGGATTAATAAATTTAAAAAATGGCGGCATGGTGGCTGAGTGGCAACACTCAGGCCTCACAGCAAGAAGGTTGCGGGTTTGATCCCCAGGTCGCCCGGGCCTTTCTGTGTGGAGTTTGCATGTTCCTCCCCGTGTCTGGATGGGTTTCCTCCGGGCTCCGGTTTCCCCCATCAACCCAAAACATGCAGCACCCCTATGAACTAACATCAAGGACCATGACGTCCACCCTCCTGTGGGCTCACCACCTGCAGAGGGGTTCATAGGGGGGGTCAGGTGCTATGAGGATTGGGCAGCAAACTGCCCCCGCGACCCAGCTGGATTAAGCAGGAGAAGATGGATGGATGGATTAATAAAATGAATTTAGAGGGATAGGCGTTCTGGTTCACACTCCAGTCCAGTAGGTGGCGGGTATGCACCAATTACCTTTTTTTTTTCTCAAAAAGAAGAAGAAGAAGACATTCAGGGGCAGGTGTTTGTGGCCATTTTGTGTTTGTGTTTTTGTCAAGTTTGTGCTCGACTTTGTTAAAAAGGCACTTGTTTGGGTTAATGTGTCTCTTGTTATGTCAAGACTCGGTGTTTGAGACACTCGTCAGGTCAGTTCGGACTCTGTTTGGTTGTTTGTTTGTTTGTTTAGTTCTTTGTTTTGTGTTCAGCTGCTTAGTTTACTTTGCCCTTTGTTGCCCTTTTTGTTTATCCTGTTTACATGTTTTCTATATATATTTTAGATCCGCTTTTTGTTCATTTACCTTGTACATTCCTTATATATTTCATTGTACGTTCCTTATATATTCGATTGTACGTTCCTTATATATTCCATTGTATGTTCCTTATATATTCCATTGTACATTCCTGATTTATTCCATTGTACATTCCTGATTTATTCCATTGTACGTTCCTTATATATTCCATTTTCCATCTTGTTTTTTGTGTTACTCTCCCGAGCAGAGCTGGGTCGTAACAGCCGACATTGATCATTTCCTCCAATTATTTAATTTGAATTCAGCACAAACTCCTCCATGTTTCAGCACAGAGTGGACCATAGAGCTGCACAGGGACATTTCTGCAGTGACTATTTGGACCAGTGATAAAATAAAGTTTTATTCTTCAATTAAACAAAAACTAAATATCGATCTGTGTTGGAGACACAAAGACAATATGGAAAAAACTGAAAACAATGACAGATTATAAAAAAAGCACTGGCCCGCCACCTGTTAATGACCAAGACCTCCCAGATAAGTTAAATAACTTCTATGGGAGGTTTGAGCAGCTGCCCACTCCCTCCTATACCCCTCCATTTCCCCTTCCAGTACCACCCTTCTACATCCAGGAGGAGGAGGTGAGAGCTTCTTTTTACAAGAACAAAAAGGGGAAAGCAGCTGGACCTGATGGGGTAAACCCAACTGTTCTAAAACATTGTGCATCCCAGTTAGCCCCAATATACACCACTATCTTCAACTATTCTCTCTATCAGTGCTTCGTACCAAAGTGTTTCAAGGATTCTGTCATTATTCCTTCCCCGAAAACTAATAAAGTAACTTGCCTCAATGACTACAGACCAATTGCTCTCACATCTGTTGTCATGAAATCATTTGAACGCATCATACTCTCTCACCTCAAAGACTTCACCACACACCAAATGGACAGTCACCAGTTTGCCTACCGAGCTAATAGGTCAGTAGAGGACGCGGTGAACCTGGCTCTTCACCGGATACTACACCACTTGGAGACTCCTCACACCTATGCCCGTGTACTGTTTCTGGACTTTAGCTCCGCCTTCAACACCATCGACTCGGTCAAACTCCTCCACAAACTGTTGGACATGAACATTCCTCTCACCCTATGCCACTGGATCAGGAGCTTCTTGTCAGAGAGAACGCAGCAGGTCAGGATGAGTGGCCTCTCATCCCAGCCTCTGACCCTCAGCACCGGTGTTCCCCAGGGGTGTGTTCTCTCTCCCTGGCTGTTCTCTCTCTACACCAACTCACTGACATCCACCCACAACTCTGTACCTTTATTCAAATATGCTGATGACACAACAATAATTGGACTCATCTCTGACAATAATGAAAGTCATTACCGTAAGCAGATTTCTTATGTAGCCTCCTGGTGTCAAAGTAACAACTTGCTCCTCAATACATCTAAAACAAAGGAACTCATAATTGATTTTGCACGCTCCCCTTCACAGAAAACACCAATCACAATTGATAACGAAACGATCACCACTACAGAGACCGTCAAATTCCTTGGTACCCACATCAATTACTCACTAAAATGGAAACAGCATTCAAACGAGACATACAAAAAAGCCAATAAAAGACTGTTTTTCCTCAGACAACTGAAAAAATTCAGAATCAGACACAACATCCTTCTCCACTTTTACACAGCAATAATTGAAAGCGTTCTCACTTCATCAATAATAGTCTGGTTCGGTAATTTGGACTCACATTCACAAAACAAACTTCAGCGTATTGTAAACAAATCATCTAAAATCATTGGTCACACTCTCCCCTCCATAGACACACTTTATCATAGACGCATCACACAGAGAGCCAAAAGAATCACCTCAGACCCCACACATCCTGCCAATAATCTGTTCAAACTCCTGCCCTCTGGGAGGCGCTACAGGTCCATCATATCCAAATCTGTCAGATTCAAGAATAGTTTCTTTCCCACTGCCATTCGGAGTCTAAACAAATCCTGTTCATAACTGGATATTTATCTGTTGTGTGTGTGTTGTATTATGCAAGTGTGTTGTAAATTTGTTTTGTTCTGTAACAGACACAGAAGATGTGAGCATTTCTTGCTGTACTGGAAACAAATTCCACCAACTTGTTGTGTGGCCATTAATAAATGATTCTGATTCTGATTCTGATTCTGAGATTTAAAGAGCTCGATACGATTCTTTTCGTTTTCTGATCTCTGTTCTGATGTAGTTTTCTCGTCGCAAACAGACCTGGAGTTGTGTTTTGTTTCGTTCGCACACGTTTAAACTCACAAACGCTGCATATTTAGTTCTTCTCTCAAACTGGAAACACTCTGTTCCACCTTGTGATGTCATGTGGTGATACAGGAAGGGCTCCACTGCGTTTTGAAACTCCACACACTTTCACTAGAATCATTTGGATGCTTTCGAGCCCAGGAATTGTCGATCTCTACTGAACTGAAGGTAAAAGGAGCTGTTCACGTGAAGACTTCATGACATCACGAGGTGGAACAGAGCGTTTTGAGCTTTGGAGATGCCGACAGATGAATAATAAAGAGTTACTCAAACGTGTGAATGAAACAAAACACAATCCAGGTTTGTTTTTACAGAAGTAACAGCGTACTAAACTGAGCTTGAACAGTTACTCATTGTCCGCACTTGTAAATAGTTCATAAAGTTAATGTAAAATGTCTGAAAAATGAAAAAGAATTGTGTTAGATTAGAAGAGGGGGGTGGGATTAAATAAATTCTCTTCTTTCTGCTCCTTTTTGGGCAAAATGTTCTGTTGTTATTTTTATTATAATGTCTCTAATGTTATATATTCCATTGTAAAAGAATGTACATTTCTTAATTGCCCAAAATAAATACATACATTAATTCTAAAAGGGTCAGTCCATCACAGTTCACCCAAAAAAAACTGCAGTTTGAGCACTCACATTGTCCAGTTACAAAGAAAATTGGTGTATGGGCAAGAAATAGCTAAGAAAGTCCAAATTTTAGCAAGATCGGACCAACTGTTTCAGAGATATTGCGATTTCATGTTAACTTTTTTGCATTTACTGAGCAACTACTGGTCCGATATCCAAACCCGAGGTATCTCTGGAAAGGGGACAACATAAGAAATCCAAATCTGGCATTTATTTTTCTATTTGCATTTGAGACATAGAAACAGAAAGGAGGAACTAATACAGACGGTCATAAATAACTAAGGCGCGAGATAAGAGGTCCTAGACTCTTCAGAGAACAGACGTGTAACTGCAGTGCAAACACCTGGGCTCTGTGTACATTTCACACATAATTTACTGTGTGGTAGGGCTTAATTCTATCCCAATTTCCTGAAATATGGAAAAGAAAACCCCTCCAGATTGTTTATATGTTGTAGTAGACGTATAAGGCTATATTTTTTTATTGGTGTCAGTGAGGTCCGGCATGTCCCTTATTGTCAGTTTCCAGTAGCTGGACCAGTAGTTGTTGAGGAAATGCAATTTGAAACTTGGCGACTGCGCAAAATAGCGAAAAAATTTTTATTGAGATGTCTCTGAAATTGTTTGTCCAATTATGCTAAAAAAAAAAATTCTGGCTTTGATTTACCAAGTTTCATCAAAATTTGACAAAGTATATGGTTTAAAATTGAACTCCGGCACGTTTGAAGCTAAAGTCCGTTACTAGAGGAGGTCAAATTCTGTCGGAAGCCAAAAAACGGCACAGATCAGTGTTTCGTCGGTGGAGATCTCACTGTGGCAGAGAGTCCTGACTGTCGACTCCAGCGGCGAAGCAACAAGTGAGGATCGACTAAAGACGGCGAAGAACAATAGAAACTGAAAGTTGTTGAAAGAAAATGGTTCGGGAATGTATTTTTAGCATTTTCAAAACATATAATTCACTCGTAAATAAACGGGATTAGAAACGATTTTGGCGATCGAGTCTTTTGGGCTTTGGCCTGTGCAGTGGGAAATCACCAGAGGGAAGTGTGAGGTGCTTATAAAGTTGTTTTCTAACGTTTCCAGACACTAATGAGTGAACCAGGCAGAGCGTTTTGTTTGTTAGACTCGTGGCTGTTGTAAGATGGGTTAAAAAGTGGCGTTTTACGTGGAAGTTCAGAACTTGCCTCCATCACTACACTAGTTTGTTGCCTTGACAGACTCGCTGCCACAGTGAGATCTCCACAGAGGAAACACTGATCTGTGCCGTTTTTTGGCTTCTGACAGAATTCGACCTCCTCTAGTGACGGACTTTAGCTTCAAATGTGCCGGAGTTCAACTTTAACTCATCAGGTGGCCTGAGGTGGACTGACCCTAAAGCTCAAACGAGTCCATTCAACTCAAGACTCGATATAACCTAATACCTGATACGTTAAAGCTGCATGGTGTAACTTTTGTGGTCGGGGGGGGGGGGGTCCATTGCGCTTTGTTTGGAATGTTTCACAGTGTGGCATTAAACCTTTCTCTCAGGTTACAGGTCAGATCTGTGGAGAGGCGACCCCGCTCACAGTCAGAATACCTGTTTTCTACATATTTTGAAGCTCTAAATCCGCCTGTTAAGATGTTTAATGCCACACTGCGGGACATTCCAGGCAGAGCAATGACATATCAGACCCCCTACCAAAAAGTTACACAATGCACCTTTAAACAGCGCAGATATTGGCCTCTTATAACAACCAACTGAATCCTTTGCCCTTAATCCATCAGAAGTGATTCCTCATTGTTTGTGCCAGTCCCAGACCCGGAAACTCTCTGTACCTGCTTCATTTTTCTGCTTCATTTTTACAGTTTGTGAAAGATTTGTTTATTTTTTTATTTGTTTATTTTTTACCCGCACATTTTGCTGAAACAGACATTACACGTCCAAAAGTGAAATTGTGCCAGTCCAAAGCCGGAATAAATCAAATAAAACCAAAGGATAGAGTCTCAGGGAGGGCATCTGGCGTAAACCTGATGTCATGTTGTGCTCATTTCTCACTAAAACCTGAGTCAGAATCTATTTTATCTTCTACTTCCTCTTCCTTTTTCTTACTTAATTATAATTAGGCCCGAGCCCCTACAGGGCGTAGGGCCTATTGCTTTCGCAACGATGATGCCTGGGCGAAGCCCAGGCATCATCGTTGCTAACTGTCTTACGAAGTTCAGCGCGAAGCGCTGAACTTCGTCACTCCCTCGCTCTCTCCGTGAACAGCAGTATCCTAGCAACCCATGCCGAAGGCATGGGACATGCATATTTGTTCTTGCTAACAACTCATCGTCAACATTGAGTGAATGGGCGAAGCCCATTCACTCAATGTTGACAAAAGTAGCGCGAAGCGCCTCCTGTCCCCAAAACACACTCCTGACATCAAGCTGTATCCAAGCCCCCATGCCGAAGGCATGGGCCATCTTTACAGCTGCTAAAATGAATGGAAATCAATGGTGGGTCAATGGCGGACGCCGACGAGATGGTGAATGACGGGCGCGTAAGCGCCCGTCATTCACCAATGACCCCACGGTGACGTGGGGAAGCTCGAGAGCTTTCAAAAAATGTATAATATGTCTTTCCTATGTAAAAGGATATATTGTTTTTGCTAAAATTATTATTATTTTTTTTATTTGTTTATTTATTTTTCTTTTTTCTCCTGCTCTTTGAGCTCTAATTTGACCCCCTGAACACACTCAAAAACTCACCAAATTTTGCCCAAAATTCAGAAGTGGCGAAAAATTTGATAAAATATATGTTGCATATGTGGGCATAAAAAAGTGGCGCGACAGCGCCACCTGCAAAAGTCAAAATACATTGCGCCTATGGGAGATGTCCCGACGTAAAGTTTCTCGTACAGTCACGAAATTCGGTACAGACATTCCTCATGTCAAGACAGAAAAAAAATATTATTATGGCCACGCCCCCTGACAAACCAGAAGGCAGCCATCTTGGATTGAAATAAAAAAGTTGCCGAGTCAGCATTTTCACTCACGTTGCATTTGAACGAACTCCTCTGAAGGCGCTTCACCCACAGGGGTCAAAATCGGCGTACATCAACTAGAGAAGTGGGGCATCAAACGATAGCTGAATTATTTAAATAACTCTCACGGTTTACGTGCGGCGAACCTGCAAAATTTGTTCAGATTTTTTGCAATTTTCAAATGTCAAAATTTGCTCCCGTTCGGCCATACAAAGTCCGATTGGGCTCAAATTTTAATCACTTGTAAAACTTTTGTGCCAAAGCCGACTAATTGTGACACAAGCGAAAATGGTGTGATAGCGCCCCCTACAGAACACCACAAACTTTTGCATGGAGGGCCAAATTTTAGTTTTTCGAAAATGTACCAAATTTGCCCCAAAATTACTTTAGGTCATCTCAATCAAAAAAGCCAATGTAAACCATATCGTATTTTTAACCGTGTTGCCATGGTGATGCGCGAAAGCTCCAATGTTATCCTAATGGGAAAGATCAGATAAATTCCCATTCAGGAAAAATATTTTACTTTCACAGAATATTCTCATATTTGGCTCAATGACTCTTCATGTCATCCCGATCAAAAAAGTCAATGACAACCATATGGTATATTTCACTGGGTTGCCATGGCGATGCGCCAAAGCCTCCATGTTATCCTTATGGGAAAAATTCAACAATTTCTTACTTTTCAAAGTGATATAGCGTCTTATTAGTTTCATTCAAGAACGTGAAATTTGGCACAGTGATTCTTCAGGTCAGTCCGAACAAAAAAGTCAGGGGGGCCAAAGTTGTATTTTGCACGGTGTTGCCATGGCGATGTCCCAAATTTCCCATGTTCGTCAATATTAACACATCAGCATCTCCAGTGTGTGTGGACTTTGTGTTTAGTGACAAGTTCAGCCCAAAGCCACAAACACACAGAGACAAGAGGCTCATCAGCGCCACCCGGGGGAGTGTCAGCGCCACCCGGGGGAGCGTCGGGTCGGCCGAGTGCGACGCGCGGCCCGCGAGGGCCGTTCGATGCCGCTTGCGGCTTTAATTTTAGGTTCCTTCTCCATTTCAGTCACGCAGTTCAGCTTTGAAACAAATAAAAACAAAACACATTAAATTCTGTTTTGTTTTTGAGCTCTGAATTTGACTTGGACCAAACCAGAATCCGCATCTGTCCTTCCTGGTTTCCTTCAGTGTGTCCTCGGTGAAGAGTCCTAGCTCCTTCCTATGTAGACCCTGGTTTAGTCCTGGTTTAGACCTAGTTTAGACCTGATTTAGACCTGGTGTAGTCCCAGTTTAGTCCAGATTTAAATTTGACTATAGTCCTGGTTTAGTCCTGGTATAGTCTTGGTTTAATCCAGGTTTAGTTCTGGTAAAGTCCTGGTTTAGTCCTGGTATAGTCCTGGTTTACTCCTAGTTTAGTCCTGGTATAGTCCTGGTTGAATCCTAGATAAATCCTGGTTTAGTCCTAGTTTAGTCCTGGTTTAGTCCTGGTTTAGTCCTGGTTTAGTCCTGGTTTAGTCCTTGAATTTGACCTGAACTAACCCAATATTTTCATCTGTCCTTCCTTCTTTCCTTCAGTGCGTCCTCAGTGAAGTCTCCTAGCTACTTTCCTTGCATCCTTGCCTCCTTCGTTTTTGTTTTAATCTCTTGCCTGAAACCGGGAGGGCATCTGGTGTAACTCTGACATCCCGTGAACCTCACCCCAACCAAAACAAAACAAAATGACCAGATTTTTTTTTTTTTTTTTTTTTGTGAAGTCTTCATATAACCTTCCCTAGCTCCTCGTTCACTCGGCCGCAACAGTTTAGATAAAGAAGCGTCCTTACCATGTGTCCTTAATGCTATGGCTTTTTAATCCTTGGTCCGTGTCCAAATAGTTAGTCCTCACGTGCTTCCTAGCTCCTTAAATCCATCCTCGCGTCCTTGTTGCCTTGTTATGAGAAAAGTGCGAAACCTCCGGAGCAACAAGCAGCAGGAAGAATGAAAAGAGAGAAGGAGAGGAGAGAGGAGAGAGGAAAAGAGGAAAGGAGGGATGAGTTGGGGGGATAGGGGAGAGGAAAGAGGAGGTAGGACAGAGGAGTTAGGAGAGAGGAGAGAGGAAAGGAGAGAGGAGGCACACTGCAGCCATAGAGAGCGATCTGACTCAACACAACAGCAGCGGCGAAACAGGAACGGAGAGAGAGAGAGGAAAGAGAGGGAGAGCGTGAAAAGAGAGAGAGGAGTGAGGGAGGGAGAGAGAGTGGGGATGAGGATGGAAGAGAGGAGAGAGAGAGAGAAAGAGGAGGGAGGAGTAAAGAGAGAAAGAAGGAGAGATGAGAAAAGAAGAGAAAGTGAGGAAGGACGGAAGGATAAAGAAAAGAGGAGAAAGGGGAGAGAGAGATGGGCATTCTGGGAAAAGGAGGGATGGAGAGGAAAGGATAAAAGTTAGGGAGGAGGGAAAGGATAAAAGAGAGAAAGGAAAGGAGAGAAGATAGGATGAAAGGATGAGTGACAGAGAGAGGAGGGAGGGGGCTGGACAAAAAGTCATCACATGTATGATTTTTTTTCTTTTTTTTATTCATCCTGGTTCAGTCCTGGTTTAGACCTGGTCTAGTCCTGGTTCAGTCCTGGTTTAGACCTGGTCTAGTTCTGGTCTAGTCCTGGTTCAGTCCTGGTTTAGTCCTGGTTCAGTCCTGGTTTAGTCCTGGTTTAGTCCTGGTTTAGTTCTGGTTTAGTTCTGGTTTAGTTCTGATTAAGTCTTGCTTTAGTTCTGGTTTAGTCCTGGTTTAGTCCTGGTTTGGTCCTGGTTTAGTCCTGGTTCAGTTCTGGTCTAGTCCTGGTTTATTCCTGGTTTAGTCCTGGTTTAGTCCTAGTTCAGTCCTGGTTTAGTCCTAGTTCAGTCCTGGTTTAGTCCCAGTTCAGTCCTGGTTTAGTCCTAGTTCAGTCCTGGTTTAGTCCCAGTTCAGTCCTGGTTTAGTCCTAGTTCAGTTCTGGTATAGTTTTTCATATTAATTTGATCTTGAATAAAATTAATGACACAAAAGCGTTTTACAAAATCTTTAAACTCTGAAATTCTAAACCTGAAACAGAACTCCGTTATAGCTGAAAATGGGTAAAACTGAAACATTGTGGTTGCGATTTCAGTTTTAATTATAGAATTCACATTTTACACGTTCAAAAATGAGAAAAAGACTGAAATCTGAACTGACAAACTATTACAAGAATCGCGTTTCAGAACATGGTGTTTTGTTGTTTGTGGAGGAAATTACAGTTTTTTTTCCAGTTGCGTCGATTCAAACTGATTTCGATTCAGTCCCGTTTAATATCTGAGCCTTAAACTGCAGTTGTGTTTATGGAGAGGACGTTAGAAAAGACCAAACGGCTGAATAATGTAAAGTCCTGGTCCTGATGCTGCTCCATCGCTGTCGCCGCGGAGACGGAGGGAGGGAGACGGTTTCCACGGAGACGCCTGCCTCCCACTCGTCTCCGCGGCGACGCTCAGAACCTCCTGTCCTTCTTTTAATGTTCCTGCTTTAGACCTGCTTTAGACCTGGTCTAGACCCATTTTAGACCGAGTTAAGACCTGGTCTGGACCTGGTTTAGACCTGGTTAAGACCTGCCCAGACCTGCTTAGACCTGGTTTATTCAGTCTTGGTTTAGTCCTGGTTCAGTCCTCTTAACTCCTGGTTTAGTCCTGGTTTAGGTCTGGTTTTAGGTATGCTTTAGTCCTGGTTTAGTCCTGGTTTAGGTCTGTTTTAGTCCTGTTTAGGTCTGTTTTAGTCCTGGTCTGATTTAGGTCTGGTTTAGACCTGCTTTAGTCCTGGTTTAGGTCTGGTTTAGACCTGGTTTAGTCCTGGTTTAGGTCTGGTTTAGGTCTGGTTCTAGGTCTGCTTTAGTCATGGTTTAGTCCTGGTTTAGGTCTGTTTTAGTCCTGGTTTAGGTCTGTTTTAGTCCTGGTTTAAGTCTGATTTAGGTCTGGTTTAGACCCGGTTTAGTCCTGGTTTAGGTCTGGTTTATATCTGGTTTTGTCCTGGTTTAGCTCTGGTTTAGGTCTGGTTTAGTCCTGGTTTAGTCCTGGTTTAGTTCTGGTTTAGGTCTGATTTAGTCCTGGTTTAGGTCTGATTTAGTCCTAGTTTAAGTCTGATTTAGTCCTGGTTTGGTCCTGGTTTAGTCCTGGTTTGGTGCTGGTTTAGTCCTGGTTTAGTTCTGGTTTAGGTCTGATTTAGTCCTAGTTTAAGTCTGATTTAGTCCTGGTTTAGTCCTGGTTTGGTCCTGGTTTGGTCCTGGTTTAGACGTGCTTCAGTCTTTGCTCTGAGGGTGATTCATTTCACAGACAGAAGTGAGAAAAATCATGAAAATATTATTTCAATTATTGAAATGTGTTAAGAAAATAAAGTCGTCTCCGTCCAGACCTGGTTTAGACCTGCTTCAGTCCTGGTTCTGATCTGCCTCAGTCCTGTTTAAGTCCTGGTTGAGTTCTAGAGATAAATGTGTCGCATTTACATGAGAAAAGAGCAGCAACGGTGAGTTTTTTCTCTGCGTTTACAGGGTCAGAGTTCACACAGGAAACTCTGATGCAACAGAATCTGAATCATCTTTGCCCCAAAACCTCAGACTCCTGCCCCCGTCTACAGCTTAGTGTGACTTCCTCACTGTGTGTCCTCCTCAGTGTGACCTCCTCAGTGTGACCTCCTCACTGTGACCTCCTCACTGTGACCTCCTCAGTGTGGCCTCCTCAGTGTGGCCTCCTCAGTGTGGCCTCCTCAGTGTGTCCTTTTCAGTGTGGCCTCCTCAGTGTGGCCTCCTCAGTGTGTCCTCCTCAGTGTGGCCTCCTCAGTGTGTCCTCCTCAGTGTGTCCTCCTCAGTGTGGCCTCCTCAGTGTGGCCTCCTCAGTGTGTCGTCCTCAGTGTGACCTCCTCGGTGTGTCGTCCTCAGTGTGACCTCCTCAGTGTGACCTCCTCAGTGTGACCTCCTCAGTGTGTCCTCTTCCTTTTGGCCTCAGTGTGGCCTCCTCAGTGTGTGTCCTCCTCAGTGTGGCCTCCTCAGTGTGGCCTCCTCAGTGTGTCCTCCTCAGTGTGGCCTCCTCAGTGTGGCCTCCTCAGTGTGTCGTCCTCAGTGTGACCTCCTCGGTGTGTCGTCCTCAGTGTGACCTCCTCAGTGTGACCTCCTCAGTGTGTGTCCTCCTCAGTGTGTCCTCCTGAGTGTGTCCTCCTCAGTGTATGTCCTCCTCAGTGTGTCCTCCTCAGTGTGTCCTCAGTGTGTCCTCCTCAGTGTGTCCTCCTCAGTGTGACCTCCTCAGTGTTTCCTCCTCAGTGTGTCCTCCTCAGTGTGTGTCCTCCTCAGTGTGACCTCCTCAGTGTTTCCTCCTCAGTGTGTCCTCCTCAGTGTGTGTCCTCCTCAGTGTGTGTCCTCCTCGGTGTGTCCTCCTCAGTGTGTGTCCTCCTCAGTGTGTGTCCTCCTCAGTGTGTCCTCCTCAGTGTGTCCTCCTCAGTGTGTGTCCTCCTCAGTGTGTGTCCTCCTCGGTGTGACCTCCTCAGTGTGACCTCCTCAGTGTGGCCTCCTCAGTGTGTCCTCCTCAGTGTGTCCTCCTCAGTGTGACCTCCTCAGTGTGACCTCCTCAGTGTGTCCTCCTCAGTGTGACCTCCTCAGTGTGTGTCCTCCTCAGTGTGTGTCCTCCTCAGTGTGTGTCCTCCTCAGTGTGACCTCCTCAGTGTGTGTCCTCCTCAGTGTGTGTCCTCCTCAGTGTGTCCTCCTCAGTGTGTCCTCCTCAGTGTGGCCTCCTCAGTGTGGCCTCCTCAGTGTGGCCTCCTCAGTGTGTGTCCTCAGTGTGACCTCCTCGGTGTGTCGTCCTCAGTGTGACCTCCTCAGTGTGACCTCCTCAGTGTGTGTCCTCCTCAGTGTGTCCTCCTGAGTGTGTCCTCCTCAGTGTATGTCCTCCTCAGTGTGTCCTCCTCAGTGTGTCCTCAGTGTGTCCTCCTCAGTGTGTCCTCCTCAGTGTGACCTCCTCAGTGTTTCCTCCTCAGTGTGTCCTCCTCAGTGTGTGTCCTCCTCAGTGTGACCTCCTCAGTGTTTCCTCCTCAGTGTGTCCTCCTCAGTGTGTGTCCTCCTCAGTGTGTGTCCTCCTCGGTGTGTCCTCCTCAGTGTGTGTCCTCCTCAGTGTGTGTCCTCCTCAGTGTGTCCTCCTCAGTGTGTCCTCCTCAGTGTGTGTCCTCCTCAGTGTGTGTCCTCCTCGGTGTGACCTCCTCAGTGTGACCTCCTCAGTGTGGCCTCCTCAGTGTGTCCTCCTCAGTGTGTCCTCCTCAGTGTGACCTCCTCAGTGTGACCTCCTCAGTGTGTCCTCCTCAGTGTGACCTCCTCAGTGTGTGTCCTCCTCAGTGTGTGTCCTCCTCAGTGTGTGTCCTCCTCAGTGTGACCTCCTCAGTGTGTGTCCTCCTCAGTGTGTGTCCTCCTCAGTGTGTCCTCCTCAGTGTGTCCTCCTCAGTGTGGCCTCCTCAGTGTGGCCTCCTCAGTGTGGCCTCCTCAGTGTGTGTCCTCAGTGTGTCCTCCTCAGTGTGGCCTCCTCAGTGTGGCCTCCTCAGTGTGTCCTCCTCAGTGTGGCCTCCTCAGTGTGTCCTCCTCAGTGTGTCCTCCTCAGTGTGGCCTCCTCAGTGTGTCGTCCTCAGTGTGACCTCCTCGGTGTGTCGTCCTCAGTGTGACCTCCTCAGTGTGACCTCCTCAGTGTGTCCTCTTCCTTTTGGCCTCAGTGTGGCCTCCTCAGTGTGTGTCCTCCTCAGTGTGTCCTCCTCAGTGTGTCCTCCTCAGTGTGGCCTCCTCAGTGTGGCCTCCTCAGTGTGGCCTCCTCAGTGTGACCTCCTCAGTGTGTGTCCTCCTCAGTGTGTCCTCCTCAGTGTGGCCTCCTCAGTGTGGCCTCCTCAGTGTGGCCTCCTCAGTGTGACCTCTTCAATGTGGCCTCCTCAGTATGAGCTCCTCAGTATGACCTCCTCAGTGTGACCTCCTCAGTGTGGCCTCCTCAGTATGTCCTCCTCAGTGTGGCCTCCTCAGTGTGGCCTCCTCAGTATGAGCTCCTCAGTGTGTCCTCCTCAGTGTGGCCTCCTCAGTGTGTCCTCCTCACTGTGACCTCCTCAGTGTGTGTCCTCCTCAGTGTGGCCTCCTCAGTATGTCTTCCTCAGTGTGGCCTCCTCAGTGTGGCCTCCTCAGTATGAGCTCCTCAGTATGACCTCCTCAGTGTGACCTCCTCAGTGTGGCCTCCTCAGTATGTCCTCAGTGTGTGTCCTCCTCAGTGTGTCCTCCTCAGTGTGGCCTCCTCAGTGTGTCCTCCTCACTGTGACCTCCTCAGTGTGTGTCCTCCTCAGTGTGTCCTCCTCACTGTGACCTCCTCAGTGTGTCCCCCTCACCGTGTCCTCCTCAGTGTGTGTCCTCCTCAGTGTGTGTCCTCCTCAGTGTGACCTCCTCAGTGTGGCCTCCTCAGTATGTCCTCCTCAGTATGTCCTCCTCAGTGTGGCCTCCTCAGTGTGTCCTCCTCACTGTGACCTCCTCAGTGTGGCCTCCTCAGTGTGACCTCAGTATGACCTCCTCAGTGTGACCTGCTCTGTGTGGCCTCCTCGGTGTGTCCTCCTCGGTGTGTCCTCCTCAGTGTGTCCTCCTCACTGTGTCCTCCTCAGTGTGTTTTCCTCAGTGTGTGTCCTCCTCAGTGTGTGTCCTCCTCAGTGTGGCCTCCTCAGTGTGTCCTCCTCAGTGTGTGTCCTCCTCAGTGTGTGTCCTCCTCAGTGTGTCCTCCTCAGTGTGTCCTCCTCAGTGTGTGTCCTCCTCAGTGTGTGTCCTCCTCGGTGTGTCCTCCTCGGTGTGACCTCCTCGGTGTGTCCTCCTCAGTGTGTCCTCCTCGGTGTGTCCTCCTCGGTGTGACCTCCTCAGTGTGTCCTTCTCAGTGTGTGTCCTCCTCAGTGTGTCCTCCTCAGTGTGTCGTCCTCAGTGTGACCTCCTCGGTGTGGCTTCCTCAGTGTGACATCCTCAGTGTGTGTCCTCCTCAGTGTGTCCTCCTGTGTCCTCCTCAGTGTATGTCCTCCTCAGTGTGTCCTCAGTGTGTCCTCCTCAGTGTGTGTCCTCCTCAGTGTGTCCTCCTCAGTGTGACCTCCTCAGTGTGTCCTCCTCAGTGTGTCCTCCTCAGTGTGGCCTCCTCAGTGTGTCGTCCTCGGTGTGACCTCCTCGGTGTGTCGTCCTCAGTGTGACCTCCTCAGTGTGACCTCCTCAGTGTGTGTCCTCCTCAGTGTGTCCTCCTGAGTGTGTCCTCCTCAGTGTATGTCCTCCTCAGTGTGTCCTCCTCAGTGTGTCCTCCTCAGTGTGTCCTCCTCAGTGTGTGACCTCCTCAGTGTTTCCTCCTCAGTGTGTCCTCCTCAGTGTGTCCTCCTCAGTGTGTCCTCCTCAGTGTGACCTCCTCAGTGTGTCCTCCTCAGTGTGACCTCCTCAGTGTGTGTCCTCCTCAGTGTGTGTCCTCCTCAGTGTGTGTCCTCCTCAGTGTGTGTCCTCCTCGGTGTGTCCTCCTCAGTGTGTGTCCTCCTCAGTGTGTGTCCTCCTCAGTGTGTCCTCCTCAGTGTGTCCTCCTCAGTGTGTCCTCCTCAGTGTGTCCTCCTCAGTGTGTGTCCTCCTCGGTGTGACCTCCTCGGTGTGTCCTCCTCAGTGTGTGTCCTCCTCAGTGTGTGTCCTCCTCAGTGTGTCCTCCTCAGTGTGTGACGACCTCAGTGTTTCCTTCTCAGTGTGTGACCTCCTCAGTGTGTGTCCTCCTCAGTGTGTCCTCCTCAGTGTGTGTCCTCCTCAGTGTGTGTCCTCCTCGGTGTGTCCTCCTCAGTGTGTGTCCTCCTCAGTGTGTGTCCTCCTCAGTGTGTCCTCCTCAGTGTGTGTCCTCCTCAGTGTGTCCTCCTCAGTGTGTGTCCTCCTCAGTGTGTCCTCCTCAGTGTGTCCTCCTCAGTGTGTGTCCTCCTCAGTGTGTGTCCTCCTCAGTGTGTCCTCCTCAGTGTGTGACCTCCTCAGTGTGCCCTCCTCAGTGTGTGTCCTCCTCAGTGTGTGTCCTCCTCAGTGTGTGTCCTCCTCAGTGTGTCCTCCTCAGTGTGTGTCCTCCTCAGTGTGTGTCCTCCTCAGTGTGTGTCCTCCTCAGTGTGACCTCCTCAGTGTATCCTCCTCAGTGTGTCCTCCTCAGTGTGTCCTCCTCAGTGTGACCTCCTCAGTGTGACCTCCTCAGTGTGACCTCCTCAGTGTGACCTCCTCAATGTGTCCTCCTCAGTGTGACCTCCTCAGTGTCCTCAGTGTGACCTCCTCAGTGTGTGTCCTCCTCAGTGTGTCCTCCTCAGTGTGACCTCCTCAGTGTTTCCTCCTCAGTGTGTCCTCCTCAGTGTGTCCTCCTCAGTGTGACCTCCTCAGTGTTTCCTCCTCAGTGTGTCCTCCTCAGTGTGTGTCCTCCTCAGTGTGTGTCCTCCTCGGTGTGTCCTCCTCAGTGTGTGTCCTCCTCAGTGTGTGTCCTCCTCAGTGTGTCCTCCTCAGTGTGTCCTCCTCAGTGTGTGTCCTCCTCGGTGTGACCTCCTCGGTGTGTCCTCCTCAGTGTGTGTCCTCCTCAGTGTGTGTCCTCCTCAGTGTGTCCTCCTCAGTGTGTCCTCCTCAGTGTGTGACCTCCTCAGTGTGTGTCCTCCTCAGTGTGTCCTCCTCAGTGTGTGTCCTCCTCAGTGTGTCCTCCTCAGTGTGTGACCTCCTCAGTGTGTCCTCCTCAGTGTGTGTCCTCCTCAGTGTGACCTCCTCAGTGTGACCTCCTCAGTGTGGCCTCCTCAGTGTGTGTCCTCCTCAGTGTGTTTCCTCCTCAGTGTGTGTCCTCCTCAGTGTGTGACCTCCTCAGTGTGTGACCTCCTCGGTGTGTCCTCCTCAGTGTGTGACCTCCTCGGTGTGTCCTCCTCAGTGTGTGTCCTCCTCAGTGTGTCCTCCTCAGTGTGTGTCCTCCTCAGACCTCAGTCCCGGCTCTGCAGAGGTGCAAAAGCAGCACTGGAGCCACTCACTGTATATAAAAGGACTTAGAAAACACAGCCAAACAGGAAGTGTGTGCGGTTCCTTCGAGCTCTGGCTGCAACTGACGTCTATTGAAAAACCGTGGCTCCTGTCTCTGTCCCTGCTGCTGTGAGCCTCGACATTTGGGTTTTAAAATGTTCATATTTACCCACTGTACAGGATCCTGGTGAGGAGCATTGTCTCTAAACCCGTAAAAACTCGTCCACACCCTCACAGTGTCTTAAGTCCAAATCTGAAATCCAAATCCGCTTTATTTCTGCAGCACATTTTACAAACAGAGCAGTTTCCAAAGTGCTGCACAGACATAAATCATAAAAAAAGCTAAAATGTGGTCAAACCAGCCCTAAAACAGTCAAACCGGTCAAATCAAATTAAAGCAACATCATAAAAATCACTAAGTCGCATTAAAATAAATAAAATAACGCAGAGTTAAAAGCCAGAGAGTAAAACTGGGAGTGTGAGGAATGTTGCAGTGCAGTGTGGGAAACCTGCCTGCGGATCCGCCGGGGAACTTCAATGATTCCAGGTTTAAGAGACGGTGATATTTGAATATAAAATCGTCACAAACTCCTAAACAGGACGAATTTCAGGATCGCAGGCTCCACAAATCGTGTTCAGCGGCCAAAAAACGCATAACGAAGAAGGAAAAAAACATACAAGGCACACTGGACTATACATTTTTGGGTAAATTTATTTTATAAAATCAGAGACGAAGAACCGACACTTCATTTTTGAAAGTTATAGTAATAAAACATTCAGCTCCACTCAAATGAAGCTCCCGATATTAACAGTTACAGGAGCGAATCTGGAGCCAGACTCTGTTATGAAGAGGATTTTTTTTATTTTTTTTGACGGACAAAATAGTAAAACAAAAAATCAGGACCATGGAGAGCAGATTCATACAAACATTTTAAGACCAAAATGACAATACTCACAGCAGCAGGTCCAGAGAGACGAGCCTCAGGATCCTCAGCGCGTCGACTCTGCCCATTCAGATATTTGGTCTGTGGGCTGTTTCATATTTACACTGAACAAAAGTTTAAATGCACTTCTGGATTTGCGAGCTGGACTCAAAGATCTAAAACTTTTTCTGCAGACACAAAAGGCCATTTCCCTCCGATACTGTTCACAAATGTGTCTGAATCTGTGTCCGTGCATTTCTCCTTTGTCCAGATAATCCACCTCACAGGTTTGGCTCGTCCAGGTGCTGATCAGAGCAGGATTAGTGCCTTAGACTCACCACAGTGGAAGGAAACTCTGAAATGTGCAGTTTAAGGCCACAGACGTCGCAGGTTTTGAAGGAGCTGCAGTCGGCGCCGATGCAACGTCCACCAGGGCTGTTCCCGACTCTGGATCGGCGAATACGACAGCGAGTTCCGGGTCCTGCCAATGTCCAGGAACTTTGCACAAAACATCCACAGGCCACATCAACAACCCGATCAGCTCTGTGTGAAGGAGAGCTGCTGCATTTCTGACCCCTCCAAATAAAGCAAAACTGCACATTTCAGAGTTTCCTTTCACTGTGGTGAGTCTAAGGCACTGATCCTGAGCCAAACCTGTGAGGTGGATTATCTGGACAAAGGAGAAATGCACAGACACGGATTTAGACACATTTGTGAACAGTATCGGAGGGAAAAGGCCTTTTGTGTCTGCAGGAAAAGTTTTAGATCTTGGAGCAAAAACAAAAGTGTTGCGTTTATGTTTTTGTTCAGTATAAGTTGCACCTGAGTATAAGTCGCAGGAACCACCCAAACCCTGAAAAAAGTGCAACTTATAATCAGGGGTGCACATAACTGGTACGCTGGTACGCATGCGCAGCAAAAATAACGAATGCGTAATGCCACTTCAGTTACTGAGCGCCTTTGCGTTAGAGGTAAGATCTTAAGCCCGAGCCCGAGCCCGACCCGACCCGAATGTCAATCATTGCTTCGGGTCGGGTCGGGCCGGGCTTCTCTCTCGCTGACTTTTTTAAAATAAATAAACAGTTAAATTCGTGCGCAGAGCCAGAGCGGCTCCTGTAACAGGAGCCGCAGAGCCAGAGCATGCTCTGCGCACGTGAACGACGCCCTCTTAATAATCTTCCCCTCCGCAGGTCCGCATGAAATTTCGGGTTTGCTTCGAGCTCGGGCCTGCGAATCAAGTTAATTGGTCGGGCTCGGGTCGGGTTTTAATACCCGCGGGTTGGGTCGGGTCGGGCTGGATTTTTTAGGCCAGATCTTACCTCTAGTGCGTACCAAACTCCATCTCCTGGTACTCACCTGAGTAACTCACTGAAAAAGTTATGTGCACCCCTGCTTATAATCCAAAAAATATGGTAAATCCATAATGTACTTCTGGACTATTTTAAGATTTTCTGACTGTGTTTACAGTGTGTGCATTGTGTCACCATGGAAACTGAAAATAACTGCTCGGTATTCTGGGTGAGTGTAATTTTCGGGACATTTAGGGCCGGGTTTTGGATTCAGGAAAACGGCTTTGATTTTGGGGCGTCTGGTCACCCTGAGCATGAAGGACAGGGTGAGGAGCTCGGACTAGAGCCGCTGCTCCTCTCGACATGGAGGAGATGGTGACTGGAGGAGGAGGTGTCTGGGGTGAGGGAAGTCTAGGTGAAGGGGGATGGATACAGTGGTGCTCAGTGTGAGTCTGTGGAAAGCACCTCAAAGCAGCAGCCAAGGAGGAGCTACAGCACATCCTCCTCCTTTCCTTCTCTCTTCCTCCTCCTTTCCTTCTCTTCTCCTCCTCCTTTCCTTCTCTTCTCCTCCTCCTTTCCTTCTCTTGTCCTCCTCCTTTCCTTCTCTTCCTCCTCCTCCTTTCCTTCTCTTCCTCCTCCTCCTTTCCTTCTCTTCCTCCTCCTCCTTTCCTTCCCTTCCTCCTCCTCCTTTCCTTCTCTTCCTCCTCCTCCTTCCTTCTCTTCCTCCTCCTCTTTTCCTTCTCTTCTCCTCCTCCTTTCCTTCTCTTCCTCCTCCTTTCCTTCTCTTCCTCCTCCTCCTTCCTTCTCTTCCTCCTCCTCCTTTCCTTCTCTTCTCCTCCTCCTTTCCTTCTCTTCTCCTCCTCCTTTCCTTCTCTTCTCCTCCTTTCCTTCTCTTCCTCCTCCTCCTTCCTTCTCTTCCTCCTCCTCCTTTCCTTCTCTTCTCCTCCTCCTTTCCTTCTCTTCTCCTCCTCCTTTCCTTCTCTTTTCCTCCTCCTTTCCTTCTCTTCTTCCTTTCCTTCTCTTCTCCTCCTCCTTTCCTTCTCTTCTCCTCCTCCTTTCCTTCTCTTCCTCCTCCTTTCCTTCTCTTCTCCTCCTCCTTTCCTTCTCTTCTCCTCCTCCTTTCCTTCTCTTCTCCTCCTCCTTTCCTTCTCTTCCTCCTCCTTTCCTTCTCTTCTCCTCCTCCTTTCCTTCTCTTCTCCTCCTCCTTTCCTTCTCTTCTCCTCCTCCTTTCCTTCTCTTCTCCTTTCCTTCTCTTCTCCTCCTCCTTTCCTTCTCTTCTCCTCCTCCTTTCCTTCTCCTCCTCCTTTCCTTCTCTTCTCCTCCTCCTTTCCTACTCTTCTCCTTCTCCTTTCCTTCTCTTCTCCTCCTTCTTTCCTTCTCTTCTCCTCCTCCTTTCCTCCTCCTCTCTTCTTCCTCCTCTTCCACCTGGTTTTCCTCTCTTCTCCTCTTTTCTGTTAATCACTCATTTCCATGTTTTTCTCTCACTCGAATCTGAGATGAGATTCAGTCTGACTCAGGCTCAACTGCACCCACGACTCTAAATATATACAGGACTAAACCAGGACTAAACCAGGACTAAACCAGGTCTAAACCAGGTCTAAACCAGGTCTGAACCAGGTCTAAACCAGGACTAAACCGGGACTAAACCAGGACTAAATCGGGTCTAAATTGGGTCTAAATCGGGCCTAAATTGAGTCTAAACCGGGACTAAACCGGGACTAAACCAGGAATAAACCAGGCCTGAACCAGGCCTAGAGAAGGACTAAACCGGGACTAAACCAGGACTAAACCATGACTAAACCACCCTGTCTAAACCAGGATTAAACCAGGATTAAACCAGGATTAAACCAGGTCTAAACCAGGTCTAAACCAGCTCTAAACCAGCTCTAAACCAGCTCTAAACCAGGTCTAAACCCGGTCTAAACCCGGTCTAAACCCGGTCTAAACCAGGTCTAAACCCGGTCTAAACCCGGTCTAAACCAGGTCTAAACCAGCTCTAAACCAGGTCTAAACCAGCTCTAAACCAGCTCTAAACCAGGTCTAAACCCGGTCTAAACCAGGTCTAAACCAGGTCTAAACCAGGTCTGAACAGGTCAGGACTTGTGTGTCTAAAATAACATAAATTACTCTACTTCCTGTGACTCAGCCTGACTCGGCTCTGCCCACACAAACGCTCAGAGTCCAGAGCAGCCGGAGCCCGATAAACCTGCAGAGAGTTTGGGGGTGAGATAAAGGCACACTCTGGATTATTTTCCCCAAATTATGTCATTTAAATGTATTAAAAACTCACCCACAGCTCGTTTTAATCATAGACCTTAAAGAGAGCTGTAGTCATGTTTCTCATATTAAAGTGACCCAAATGTAACACACATTTTTACATCAGGACCAAGATGGACCAAGACTCTAAATCCACTTTAAAAATCTGTGCCTGAAGTTTGTGAAGTACTATGTGACATCACACAGGAGTCTGGGGCGGAGTCTGGAGTGTGGAGATCTGGTTTCGACCAATCACAGTGTTCCTTACACCTCCAGACCCGCCCCTAAGATCCCCTTTAGTCCTGGTCTAGTTCTGGATTAGTCCTGGTCTAGTCCTGATCTAGTCCTGGTCTAGTCCTGGTGTAGTCTCAGTTTAGTCCTGGTTTAATCTTGGTTTAGACCTGGTTAAGTCTCAGTTTAAGCCTGGTTTAGTGCCAGTTTAGTTTAGGTTTAGTCTCAATTTAGTCCTGGTCTTGTCCTGGTTTACTCTCTGTTTAGTCCTGGTTTAGTAGCGGTTTAGTCCTGGTTTAGTTTCTGTTTACTCCTAGTTTTGTCCTGTTTTAGTCCTAATTTAGACCTGGTCTAGTCCTGGTTAGTCCTAATCTATTCCTGGTTTAGTTCTGGTTTAGTCCTGGTTTAGTCCTGGTTTAGTTCTGGTTTAGTCCTGGTTTAGTCCTGGTTTAGTCCTGGTTTAGTGCCAGTTTAGTCCTGGTTTAGTCTCAGTTTAGACCTGGTTTAGTCCCGGTTTTAGTCCTGGCTTAGTCCCACTTTTAGTCCTAGATAAATCCCAGTTTAGTTTCAGTTTAGTTCCGGATTAGTCCTGGTTTAGTCCTGGTTTACTCCCAGTTTTGTCCTGGTTTAGTCCCAGTTTAGTCCCAGTTTAGTTCGGTTTAGTCCTGGTCTAGTCCTGGTCTAGTCCTGGTTTAGTTCTGGTCTAGTCCTGGTTTACTTTCGGTTTTGTCCCATTTTAGTTCTGGTCTAGTCCTGGTCTAGTCCTGGTCTAGTCCTGGTCTAGTCCTGGTCTAGTCCTGGTTCTTGCTGCAGTACAATGTTCGCAGATGGACACAGACAAAGTGTTAATGTGAGAATTTAACACAACAGTTTCAGATCCTCAAGTGAAACGAGGACAAAACCAGATGCCCTCCCATCCCCCTGTGTCAGATGCCCTCCCATCCCCCTGTGTCAGATGCCCTCCCATCCCCCTGTGTCAGATGCCCTCCCAGACGTGGTGTGGTAAAATCTGGGATAAAAACATTTGTGGATTTGCCGTTTTGTTTCTCTTCAGACGTAGATTCGGTTGTGGCTCTGCTCCGTGTCCTCGTGGTGTTGATGCTTCAGAGATCAGATAAACACGTCTCACCACAGCTGTTTCCCAGAACTGAGAGCCAAACCGGGACTGTGTTTGGACTCAACTCAAGTCCACTGGGGGTTTTTGAGGGTCATGCCTGGTTTAGTCCTGGTTTAGTTCTGGTTTAGACCTTGTTTATTTGTGGTTTGGTCCATGTTTAGTCTTGGTTTAGTCCTGCTGAGTTCTGTATTTGACCTGGAGTTTAGTCCTGGTTTAGTTCTAGTTTAGCCCTGATTTAGTCTTGGATTAATCCTGCTGAGTTCTGGATTTGATTTGGTTTAGACCTGGTTTAGTCTAAATTTAGCTCTGGTTTTGTTCTGGTTTGGTCTTGGTTTAGTCCTACTGAGTTCTGGATTTGACCTGGTTTAGTCTTGGCTCAGTCCTGATTTATTTGTGGTTTAGTCCATGTTTAGTCTTGGCGTGGTTTAGTGCTGTTTAGATCTGGTTTAGATCTGGTTCAGACCCCGTTTAGTCTTGGATTAATCCTGCTGAGGTCTGGATTTGACCATACCTGGTTTAGTACTGGTTTAGATCTGGATTAGTCTTGGTTTAGTCCTGCTGAGTTCTGTATTTGTCCTAGTTTATTCCTGATTGAGTCTAGATTGAGTTCTGGTTTAGTCCTGGTTTAGTCTTGGTTTAGTCCAACTGAATTCTGGATTTGACCTAGTTTAGTCCTGGTTGAGACCAGATTGAGTTCTGGTTTAGTCCTTATTTAGTCTTGGTTCAGTCCTGATTTATTTGTGGTTTAGTCCATGTTTAGTCTTGGCGTGGATTAGCGCTGTTTAGATCTGGTTTAGACCTGTTTTAGTCCTGCTGAGTTTTGTATTTGACCTGGGGTTTAGTCCTGGTTTAGTCTTGGATTAATCCTTCTGAGTTCTGGATTTGAGTTGGTTTAGACCTGGTTTAGTCCGGATTTAGTCTTGGTTCAGTCCCAATTTATTTGTGGTTTAGTCCATGTTCAGTCTTGGCATGGTTTAGTGCTGTTTAGATCTGGTTTAGACCTGGTTTGGTCCTGGTTTAGTTTTGGTTTAATCCTGCTGAGTTCTGGATTTGATTTAGTTTTGACTTGGTTTAGTCCTGGTTTAGTCCAGATTTAGTCTTGGTTCAGTCCTGGTTTATTTGTGGTTTAGTCCATGTTTAGTCTTGGCATGGTTTAGTGCTGTTTAGTCCTGGTTTATTCTTGGATTACTCCTGCTGAGGCCTGGATTTGACGTAGTTTAAACCTGGTTTAGTCCTGGTTCAGTCCAGATTGAGTCCTGGTTTAGTCTTGGTTTAGTCCTACTAAATACTGGATTTGACCTGGTTTAGTCCTGATTTAGTCTTGGTTCAGTCCCAATTTATTTGTGGTTTAGTCCCTGTCTAGTCTTGATTTGGTTTAGTGCTGTTTAGATCCGGTTTTGACCTTGTTCAGTTCTGTTTTAATCTTGTTTTAGTCCTGGTTTAGTCCTGGTGTAGTCCTGGTTTAGTCCTGGTTTAGTCCTGGTGTAGTCCTGGTTTAGTCCTGGTTTAGTCCTGGTGTAGTCCTGGTTTAGTCCTGGTTTAGTCTTGGTTTAGTCCTGGTTTAATCTTGTTTTAGTCCTGGTGTAGTCCTGGTGTAGTCCTGGTGTAGTCCTGGTTTAGTCCTGGTTTAGTCTTGGTTTAGTCCTGGTTTAGTCCTGGTTTAGTCCCTGGTTTAGTCTTGGTTTAGTCTTGGTTTAGTCCTGGTTTAGTCCCTGGTTTAGTCTTGGTTTAGTCTTGGTTTAGTCCTGGTTTAGTCCTGGTGTAGTCCTGGTGTAGTCCTGGTTTAGTCCTGGTTTAGTCTTGGTTTAGTCCTGGTTTAGTCCTGGTTTAGTCCTGGTTTAGTCCCTGGTTTAGTCTTGGTTTAGTCCTGGTTTAGTCACGACAACTGCAGTGACATTTTTACTTCTGTCTCTGCTCTGATTACCCCAGATGCCCCGCCTCTCATTTGTTATCAGGCATCTGGGCAGAGGTTTAAATTTAGAGCTGTTTTAATGTTATATCTGTTCCTCTATTTAAAGCCTCCACACACTACAGGATTTTCAGTGTTGAATGATTTTTAAGCCTGTGACAAAAAAGCGCAAACACCTCAGACACGAGGAGAAACTTATGAGTCTTAAAATCTCTGATCGTAAAGACTTCAGCAGGATCTGTGTGTGGAGCACAGGATATAAAACTGTGAGGCTGTGATGGCGTCAGCTGTTTCCTGTCTACAGTAAAACCAGTCGCTCTGAGACTCTGAAGTGTTCAAAGATCAGACTCTGCACTTCTACTTTAGACACAAGTCAAACTGTGTTATTATTATTTGTGAAATGTGGAGCAAAACTTCAGATACAGGATTTTTAAAGCATAAAAGAGGCGATAAAGTCCACAGGAAGTAGAGTCGCCGTCGCTAATCTGCAGCTTCACCTCGATCCGCGCGCTGTGTGGACGTAAACAGACACACGTGAGGAACTATCTCGCCTTTTTACTTTTAAAGAACGCCTCAAACTGGATTCACAGCGATAAAATCCACAGGAAGTAGAGTCACTGTCGCTAATCTGCAGCTTTACGCTCTGTGGACGTAAACAAACACACGTGAGGACCAATTTTCGCCTTTTTACTTTCAACGAACGCTTCAAACTGGATTAACAGCGCGGTTTTTTGGACTGGAGTGATTATTTGCGGAGGACAATTTCTATGGATAGTGTGGATCAGACGCTGCACTTTAAATTTGCCGCTTTACGAGAGGTGAGGGATAAAGTCTCGTTATTTTCGAGTTTGTTTGTTGTGTCCGTCGCTCCTCTGCCCCTGACGCTCTGTTTTATCGGCTTTTATCGTCGCGTTGTTGATGTTTGGTGGTTCTGATCTGACACTGACTCCATACACACGAGGAGCGGCGGCTTCAAAATCGCACACGAAAACAAAAAGTCGGGTCACGTCTCCCTGAACTCGGGGAGAAGCAAATTGCAGCCAGAATCGTGCACATTGTCCTGTAGTGTGCGGCAGTCCGGGCCTGTGTTTTTGGGATCGGGACGAGTTTTGTCTTAATCGTGTGTCGTGCTTCGTGTAGTAAACATGGGGACAGATTAATACTTCACGACCAGCTCCTGATCAGCAATCGTAGGCCACAAGAAAATCTAACCTGTTTGACTCCAGTCGCCTCTCGTGAGGGTTTCACACGGTTGAAGTATCGTAAAATACCAAATAAAAACTCCGGGTGCAGGTTTACATTTTGATAAATAATCTCCGGTTCCAAATAAACGTTGCGTCTAATGTCGGTGCTGAAGACAGAAGTCGAGCTGCAGCGACAGGACGCAGGACTGATGCTCGCGTCGTCTCTGCACAAACCAAACTGAAAACCGCACACCTCATTTGCATAAACTATAAGTGCTGAATAAAACGGCTCACTCCTCCTGATGCGGTGGATGAACGTCCTCGCGCTGCTGCTCCACACTCGCTGCGTCTGTCGTTTGTTTTAACTTGATAAAAAGAAACGTCTGCGTGTTGTGGGAGGGTTTTAATGATTTTCTGTAATTCAGGAGTCGCTCCGTAGATATTTTGTTGGAACATTTCAAATAAAGTCGCCCACGTCTGTACAGAAAGTCGCCTAAAGAGTTTTACTGAGTTTTTGCTTTTTGGGAACAAATAAACTCTTATTTAGTATTTTACGGTAAAACACGGATAAACACGTCTCACCACAGCTGCGTCTCAGAACAAACTCCGAGCCAAATCTGGACTGGGTTTGGACTCAACTCAAGTCTACTGGGGCTTTTTGAGGTTTAGTCCTGGTTTAGTCCTGCTGAGTTCTGGATTTGACCAAGTTTAGTCCTGGTTTAGTCTAGATTTAGTTCTGGTTTGGTCTTGGTTTAGTCCTGGTTTAGTCTAGATTTAGTTCTGGTTTGGTCTTGGTTTAGTCCTGCTGAGTTCTGAATTTGACCTGGTATAGTCCTGGTATAGTCCTGGTTTAGTCTAGATTTAGTTCTGGTTTGGTCTTGGTTTAGTCCTGCTGAGTTCTGAATTTGACCTGGTATAGTCCTGGTATAGTCCTGGTATAGTCCTGGTTTAGTCCTGGTTTAGTCCTGGTTTAGTCCTGGTTCAGTCCTGATTTATTTGTGGTTTAGATGGAATGAATCGCCCCAAATCGCCGCCGGGTCTCAGATAAACGCCCGGTCTGTTCAGTGATAGAAACAAACAAACGCCTCAGCTCTTATTTGGTGTTTTACGGTAGTTCGTACAGCGTGAGAACAGGAATCGTGAGCTGTGAACTTTAAAACCCGGAGATTTGGTCGTAGAGTTTGAGCTCGAGTGAAATGATCGAAACTTATTTTTACACTGTGATGTTCGCACTTCTTACAGTTTTATTTCCTACATCAGTGACACTTGGAGGATTCTGTCATTTTGGTACAGTTTTTACGTTTTTTTATCCTCTAAAATGTCCAGATTACGACACACTGATCCTCTGCTGTCGTAGATTGTAACTGCAGAGCACAGAGGGGGGATTAGTGCATTAGAGTTTATGGCCGTAGTTTACAACCGTGTTGACTCAGAGCTGTAAAAATGTGATTTAAATAAACTTCCTGTTCATAAATGAGGAGTTTATGGTGTTTAGAGGGAATGAATCACTATGGAGATCAGGAGCTGAACGCCTGAAACTCCAGAGAAACGGAAGAGAGGAGAGGAGAGAGGAGGAGAGAGGAGAGAGGAGGATGGAGGAGAGAGGAGAGAGGGGAGGAGGAGAGAGGAGGAGGGAGGAGAGAGGAGGAGAGGGGAGGAGAGAGGGGAGGAGGAGAGAGGAGGAGAGAGGAGAGGGGAGGAGAGAGAGGAGGAGGAGAGAGGAGGAGAGAGGAGGAGAGAGGGGAGGAGGAGGGAGGAGAGAGGGGAGGAGGAGAGAGGAGGAGAGAGGGGAGGAGGAGAGAGGAGGAGAGAGGAGAGGGGAGGAGGAGAGAGGAGGAGAGAGGGGAGGAGGAGAGAGGAGAGGAGGAGAGAGGAGAGGAGGAGAGAGGAGAGGGGAGGAGAGAGGGGAGGAGGAGAGAGGAGTAGAGAGGAGGGGAGAGAGGGGAGGAGGAGAGAGGAGGAGAGAGGAGGAGAGAGGAGTGGGAGGAGAGAGGGGAGGAGGAGAGAGGAGGAGAGAGGAGAGGGGAGGAGAGAGGGGAGGAGGGGGGAGGAGGAGAGAGGAGGAGAGAGGGGAGGAGGAGAGAGGAGGAGGGAGGAGAGAGGGGAGGAGGAGAGAGGA
>CM068364.1:8530570-8608070 GCA_034769755.1 Odontamblyopus lacepedii | reverse complement strand
CGGCCCGGCTTAGCAAAGAAGTGAATCCAGGTCCAGGTCCGGGTCCAGGTCTTCAGGGTCTTCAGGGACACTGATTTCAAAACTGTGGCTTTAAGCATCTGTCAACACCTGATATAAATAAACATAAATAAATATAAATAAACATAAATAAATATAAATAAATATAAACCATTACGAGTGCAGAGACCAAAAACAGCAGTTATTTCCTTTAAACACAAAATAAGACCAAACGGATCTCTAATGTGGCTGTAATTTATCCCTATGTGGCCACAGAACAACTAAATTATTCATTGAGTTGTTCTTCACTTGTAGATTTGTTGTATTTCAATAACATAAATTTAAATAATAAATTCAAACATTCTCAGATTTTTTTTTTTTGAAGAATCAGTGAAGTATAAGTGCAGGAGGTGTTTCGTACAGGTCCAGGGGGAGTCCAGGAGGAACGGTCTGGTCCTGGTCTGATGCTGGTCTTGTCCTGGTCTGGTCCTGGTCTGGTCCCAGTCTGGGCCTAGTCTGGTCCTGGTCTGGTCCTGGTCTGGTCCTGGTCAGGTCCCGGTCTGGTCCTGGTCTGGTCTCTGTTCGGGGGGGTCTGGGTGAATCTTTGGAGGGAGATAATAAGTGTGAATGGTCCCTGTGCTCCTCCTGTTAAACTGACAAAGACCAGGGAGAGGCCAGGTTTAGTCCTGGTCTAGTCCTGGTCTAGTCCTGGTTTAGTCCTGGTCTAGTCCTGGTCTAGTCCTGGTTTAGTCCTGGTCTAGTCCTGTTTCAGCCCTCGTTTATTCCTGGTTTATTTCTGGTCTCGTCCTGGTCTAGTCCTTGTTTAGTCCTGGTCTAGTCCTCGTTTAGTCCTGGTCGAGTCCTGGTCTAGTCCTTGTTTAGTCCTGGTCGAGTCCTGGTCTAGTCCTTGTTTAGTCCTGGTCTAGTCCTGTTTCAGTCCTGGTTCAGACCTGGTCTACTCCTGTTTCAATTCTGGTCTAGTCCTGGTCTAGTCCTTGTTTAGTCCTGGTCTAGTCCTTGTTTAGTCCTGGTCTAGTCCTGGTCTAGTCCTGGTCTATTCCTGGTGTAGTCCCGGTCTAGTTCTGGTCTAGTTCTGGTCTAGTCCTGGTCTAGTCCTGGTCTGGTCCTGGTCTGGTCCTGGTCTAGTCCTGGTCTGGTCCTGGTCTAGTCCTGGTCTAGTCCTGGTCTAGTCCTGGTCTAATCAGGGCGGGTGCAGAGCGGAGCTGCAGCTCATTAGAGGAAACTGTGATCGTGGAGCCAAGATGGACGCCGCAATTATCCTGCCACCGTGACCCCTGACCCCGACATCTCCACGGCAACGGGCGAGCGAGCCGATGGAGCAGACGCCAAACAGATGTGAGCAACGCCGAACGCACCGAGCACACGGAAAACACACGGAAAACACATGGAAAACACAAGGAAAACACACACAGAATACACACGGAAAACACATGGAAAACACATGGAAAACACACACAGAATACACACGGAAAACACATGGAAAACACATGGAAAACACACACAGAATGCACACGGAAAACACATGGAAAACACATGGAAAACACACACAGAATACACACGGAAAACACATGGAAAACACATGGAAAACACACAGAATACACACGGAAAACACATGGAAAACACATGGAAAACACACACAGAATACACACGGAAAACACATGGGAAACACATGGAAAACACACAGAAAACACACACAGAATACACGCGGAAAACACACGGAAAACAAACACAGAATACACATAAAAACACATGGAAAACACATGGAAAACTCATGGAAAACACACGGAAAACACACACAGAATACACACGGAAAACACACACAGAATACACACGGAAAACATAAGGAAAACATAAGGAAAACACACGGAAACACATGGAAAACACAAGGAAAACACATGGAAAACACACACAGAATACACATGGAAAACATAAGGAAAATACACACAGAATACACACGGAAAACATAAGGAAAACACATGGAAAACACACACAGAATACACACGGAAAACACACGGAAAACACACAGAAAACACACAGAATACACACAGAAAACACACACAGAATACACACGAAAAACACACAGAATACACACGGAAAACACATGGAAAACACACACAGAATACACACGGAAAACACACAGAATACACATGGAAAAACATAAGGAAAACATATGGAAAACACACAGAATACACACAGAAAACACATGGAAAACACACACAGAATACACAGGGAAAACATACACAGAATACACACGGAAAACATAAGGAAAACACACGAAAAACACATGGAAAACACATGGAAAACGCATGGAAAACACACACAGAATACACACGGAAAACACACAGAATACACATGGAAAAACATAAGGAAAACATATGGAAAACACACAGAATACACATGGAAAACATAAGGAAAACACACACAGAATACACACAGAAAACACATGGAAAACACAAGGAAAACACACAGAATACACACGGAAAACAAGGAAAACATAAGGAAAACACACGGAAACACATGGAAAACACACAGAATACACATGGAAAACAAGGAAAACATAAGGAAAACACATGGAAACACATGGAAAACACACACAGAATACACATGGAAAACATAAGGAAAACACACACAGAATACACACGGAAAACACACAGAAAACACACAGAATACACACAGAAAACACACACAGAATACACACGAAAAACACACACAGAATACACACGGAAAACACATGGAAAACACACACAGAATACACATGGAAAACATACACAGAATACACACGGAAAACATAAGGAAAACACACGAAAAACACATGGAAAACACATGGAAAACGCATGGAAAACACACACAGAATACACACGGAAAACACACAGAATACACATGGAAAACACACACAGAATACACATGGAAAACATACACAGAATACACACGGAAAACATAAGGAAAACACACAAAAAACACATGGAAAACACATGGAAAACGCATGGAAAACACACACAGAATACACACGGAAAACACACAGAATACACATGGAAAACACACACAGAATACACACAGAATACACACAGAAAACACATGGAAAACACAAGGAAAACACACAGAATACACACGGAAAACAAGGAAAACATAAGGAAAACACACAGAAACACATGGAAAACACAAGGAAAACACATGGAAAACACACACAGAATACACATGGAAAACATAAGGGAAATACACACAGAATACACACGGAAAACATAAGGAAAACACATGGAAAACACACACAGAATACACACGGAAAACACACAGAAAACACACAGAATACACACAGAAAACACACACAGAATACACACGGAAAACACATGGAAAACACACAGAATACACACAAAAAACACACACAGAATACACACGGAAAAACATAAGGAAAACACACGGAAAACATAAGGAAAACATACAGAAAACACACAGAATACACATGGAAAACATAAGGAAAACACACACAGAATATACACAGAAAACACATGGAAAACACAAGCAAAACACATGGAAAACACAAGGACAACACATGGAAAACACACACAGAATACACACGGAAAACACAAGGAAAACACACAGAATACACACAGAATACACACGGAAAACACACAGAATACACACGGAAAACACACGGAAAACACACAGAATACACACGGAAAACACACGGAAAACACACAGAATACACACGGAAAACACAAGGAAAACACACAGAATACACACGGAAAACACACAGAATACACATGGAAAACACATGGAAAACACACACAGAATACACACGAAAAACATAAGGAAAACACACGAAAAACACATGGAAAACACACACAGAATACACACGGAAAACACACAGAATACACACGGAAAACATAAGGAAAACACACGGAAAACACACAGAATACACATGGAAAACATAAGGAAAACACACACAGAATACACATGGAAAACATAAGAAAAACACACAGAATACACACGTAAAACACACAGAATACACACGTAAAACACACAGAAAACACATGGAAAAGACAAGGAAAACTGAAAATATTCCACATACAGAGACCAGGAGGGATTTTAATCTGCACAAAACCATCAGTCTAGGTGTGACATAATATAAGAGAACTATAGAACTAAACCAGGACTAAACCAGGACTAAATGAGGACTGAACAAGGACTAAACAAGGACTAAATCAGGAATAAACCAGGAATAAACCAGGACTGAACCAGGACTAAACTAGGACTAAACTAGGACAAAACTAGGAATACACAAGGACTGAACCAGAAATAAACCAGGACTAATCCAGGACTAAACAAAGACTAAACCAGGACTAAACAAAGACTAAACCAGGACTTAGCCAGGTCTGAACCAGGACTGAAGCAGGACTAAATATCTCTAAACCATGCCACGACTAAACGAGGACTAAACCATGAATAAACAGGACTAAACCAGGACTAAACCCGGTCTAACCCTGTGCAGTATTTGTTGTGCTGCTCTTTTTGATCGACACAAAGCGGCCCATTACGGCGCGTTGCCATGACGACGCCGTTCACCAGATCCAGTTTGACGGACGGACTAACGACCAATTACACGCTCCCTGCTCCTCTCCCAACACGCCGCAAGACCTGGTTTAGACCTGGGATAGACCTGGAATAGACCTGGGATAGCTCTGGGATAGACCTGGTTTAGACCTGGTTTAGACCTGGTTTAGACCTGGTTTAGACCTGGGGAAGACCTGGCTTAGACCTGGTTTAGACTGGGGGTAGACCTGGGATAGACCTGGTTTAGACCTGGGATACACCTGGGTTAGACCTGGTTTAGACCTGGTTTAGACCTGGGGAAGACCTGGTTTAGACCTGGTTTAGACTGGGGGTAGACCTGGGATAGACCTGGGATAGACCTGGTTTAGACCTGGGATACACCTGGGTTAGACCTGGTTTAGACCTGGTTTAGACCTGGGGAAGACCTGGCTTAGACCTGGTTTAGACCTGGGGAAGACCTGGCTTAGACCTGGTTTAGACCTGGGGAAGACCTAGGAGAAGCCAAATTTAAACCTGGTATAGACATACTTTAGTTTTGGTTTAGTTCTGGTTTGGTTTTGGTTTAGTTCTGGTTTAGACCTGGTTCACTCCTGGAATAGACCTAGTTTAGACCTGGTTTAGTCCTGGTATAGTCCTGGCTCAGTTCTGAAACTACTCGCTCTGCAGTTATGATTTTTTTTGAGTTCTTCTCATTTGCGCTGCACTTTTCTTTTTATCTCCTGGTCTGTGTTTGTGATCGAGCCTTTTGTGGATCGTGAACATCTGTGGAAACATCTGAGCCTGTTTGTCGCCGTGACGATAATGAGACGCCATCTTGGAACTGGATTCATGAAAAAAACATGAGCAAGAAAACAGGTGCCAAGACCGAGAGACTAATCCAGGACTGAACCAGGACTGAACCAGGACTGAACCAGGACTGAACCAGGACTAAACCAGGACTGAACCAGGACTGAACCAGGACTGAACCAGGACTGAACCAGGACTAAACCAAGACTAATCCAGGACTGAACCAGGACTGAACCAGGACTGAACCAGGACTAATCCAGGACTGAACCAGGACTGAACCAGGACTGAACCAGGACTGAACCAGGACTAAACCAGTCCTGGTACAGGACTGAACAGGACTGAACCAGGACTATACCAGGACTAAACCAGGACTAAACCAAGACCGAACCAGGACCAAACCAGGACTAAACCAGGACTGAACCAGGACTAAACCAAGACTAAACCAGGACCAAACCAGGACTAAACCAGGACTGAACCAGGACTAAACCAGGACTAAACCAGGACCGAACCAGGACCAAACCAGGACCGAACCAGGACTAAACCAGGACTATACCAGGACTAAACCAGGACTAAACCAGGACTAAACCAGGACTGAACCAGGACTAAACCAGGACTAAACCAGGACTGAACCAGGACTGAACCAGGACTGAACCAGGACTGAACCAGGACTAAACCAGGACTAAACCAGGACTGAACCAGGACTAAACCAGTCCTGGTACAGGACTGAACAGGACTGAACCAGGACTATACCAGGACTAAACCAGGACTAAACCAAGACCGAACCAGGACCAAACCAGGACTAAACCAGGACTGAACCAGGACTAAACCAAGACTAAACCAGGACCAAACCAGGACTAAACCAGGACTGAACCAGGACTAAACCAGGACTAAACCAGGACCGAACCAGGACCAAACCAGGACCGAACCAGGACTAAACCAGGACTAAACCAGGACTGAACCAGGACTAAACCAGTCCTGGTACAGGACTGAACCAGGACTGAACCAGGACTATACCAGGACTAAACCAGGACTAAACCAGGACTAAACCAGGACTGAACCAGGACTAAACCAGGACTGAACCAGGACTGAACCAGGACTAAACCAGGACTGAACCAGGACTGAACCAGGACTATACCAGGACTAAATTAGGACCAAACCAGGACTAAACCAGGACTAAACCAGGACTAAACCAAGACTGAACCAAGACTAAACCAGGACCAAACCAGGACTAAACCAGGACTGAAGCAGGACTAAACCAGGACTGAACCAGGACTAATCCAGGACTAAACCAGGACTCAACCAGGACTAAACCAGGACTAAATCAGGACCAAACCAGGACTAAACCAGGACTGGACTCAGGACTGACTCAGGACTGAACCAGGATTAAACCAGGACTAAACCAGGACTAAACCAGGACCAAACCAGGACTAAACCAGGACTGAACCAGGACTGAACCAGGACTAAACCAGGACTGAACCAGGACTGAACCAGAACTAAACCAGGACTGAACCGGCCACAAACGCAGAACACAGACACAGGTGCCAAGACCGCCAGCTGGAAAATATAAGACTAAAAAACCAGGACTAAACCAGGACTGAACCAGGACTATACCAGGACTAAAATAAAAATGTCAAAAGTGATAGAACTTAAATATGTTGTTTTTTTGCAACTGTGTGTTAATCTCTCTCTTTTGCCTCCTCCTCCTCCTTCGCTCCTCTCTTCTTCCCTCTTTCATCAGCAGGTCTCAGTCGGTCGAGCGTTTCTCCACTGATCTGAAGGTTGCCGGTTCGAATCCCGCTCTCGACGTACAGACATCACTGGTTCACTTTCCAAACATGTCTGTTTTTTACTCATTTTGCAGTTTGTGGGTTTAATTTTAGCGTTAATGTGTCACGTGACCGAGACGGGATGGAGAGAATTCTGCCATTTTTCAAAATCAAACATTCAGACTCGGATAATAAATGAAACGGAAATAAAGTCAGTGATTTATTCCGGGCCACGGGATTTGGAAAGCCCTGAAAGTGGAAAAGCGCTCGAGAAAATGAATGTGATCATTTACCGTTCTCCCTCCTTCCTCCTCTCATCCCTCTCTCTCTCTCTTCTTTCCATCTCCCTCTTGCCTTCCTCCTCTTTCGCCCCCCTCCCTTTTTTTTCTCCACCCTTCTCCACCTCTTTCTCTCTTTTCCCCGCTTCCCTCCTCCTCCTCTCTTCTTTCCCTATTCCTCCTCCTCCTCTCTTCTTTCCCTCTTTCCCTCCTTCTCTCCTCCTCCTCTCTTCTTTCTCTCCTCTTTTCCCTCCTCCTCTTCTTTCCCTTCTCCTCCTCTTCTTTCCCTCCTCCTCCTCCTCTTTCCCTCCTCCTCTTTCCTCCTCCTCCTCTTTCCCTCCTCCTCCTCTCTTCTTTCTCCCCCTCCTCCTCCTCCTCCTCTCCTTTTCTCCCCCCTCCTCCCCCTCTCCTCCTCCCTCTCTCCCTCCTCCTCTTCTTTCCCTCCCCTCCTCCTCTCCTCTCCCTCCTCCTCTTCTCGTCTTTCTCTCCCTCCTCCTCTCCTCCTCCTCTTCTTTCCCTCCTCCTCCTCTCCTCCTCTCTTCTTTCTTTCCCTCCTCCTCTTCTTTCCCTCCCCTCCTCCTCCTCTCTTCTTTCTCTCTTTCCCTCCTCCTCTTCTTTCCCTCCCCTCCTCCTCCTCCTCCTCTTCCTCCTCCTCCTCTCTTCTTTCTCTCTTTCCCTCCTCCTCTTCTTTCCCTCCCCTCCTCATCCTCCTCCTCCTCCTCCTCCTCCCTCTCCTCCTCCTCCTCCCCTCTCCCTCCTCCTCCTCCTCCCCTCTCCCTCCTCCACTTCTTTCCCTCCCTCTCTCCCTCTCTCCCTCCTCCTCCCCTCCTCCTCCCTCTCTTCTTTCCCTCCTCCCCTCCTCCTCCCTCTCTTCTTTCCCTCTTCCTCCTCTTCTTTCCCTCCTCCTCCCCTCCTCCTCCCTCTCTTCTTTCCCTCCTCCTCCTACTCTTCTTTCCCTCCTCCTCCTCCTCCTCCACTTCTTTCCCTCCCTCTCTCCCTCTCTCCCTCCTCCTCCCCTCTTCCTCCTCTCCTCCTCCCCTCCTCCTCCTCCTCTTCTTTCTCTCCAGAGACTTTTCTCGACACATGTTTCCTTGTTTTTAATTATCCTCTGAGTCTCTCAGGACCAAACCTGTTGTTGTTTGTCGAGTCAAGTTTAGCAACAAAATAGAAATAAATATTCTGCACCAAAAATATCAATAAATCTGACACAAACACCAGAACTCAACCAGGACTGGACCAGGACTAAACTAGGACTAAAACAGGACTGAACCAGAACTGAACTAAGACTAAACCAGGACCAAGCCAGGACTTAACCAGGAGTAAAACAGGACTGAAACAAAACTAAGCAAGCACTGAACTAGGACTAGACCAGGACTAAACCAGGATTGGAACTGGACTCAACCAGGACTAAATTAGGACTAAAACAGGACTAAACCAAGACTAAACTAAGAATAAAACAGGACTAAACCAGGACCAAGCAAAGATTAAAACATGTCTAACCAGGACTAAACTAGGACTAAACCAGGACTAAACCAGGTCTATACCAGGTCTAAACCAGGACTAAACCAGGACTAAACCAGGTCTAAACCAGGACTAAACCAGGACTAAACCAGGTCTAAACCAGGACTAAACCAGGTCTAAACCAGGACTAAACCAGGACTAAACCAGGATTAAACCAGGATTAAACCAGGTCTAAACAAGGACTAAACCAGGTCTAAACCAGGTCTAAACCAGGTCTAAACCAGGTCCAGACGGTGTTGATTAAAATACATTGAGACAAAAACAATCAGATGAGGAAATAGTTTTTAATCAGAGAAACAGACACAGACCTGAGCCAAATGTTTACCACAGAAGAAGATTAATCTGCAGAGAAAAGTTTAATTCAAATACAACAAAATATGGAATTCTGCTCCTGATTTTTCCTCACGAGTGTTTGTGTGTCAGGGAAATCCAACAGTACATATATTGTATAATCAGCTCTTGAGTTCAACATAACCCCACTGAGTTTTATTTTAGTTTTATTTTTTAGGTTTAGTCCTGTTTTATTTCCGGTTTAGTCTTGTTTTAGTTCTGTTTCAGTCCTAGTTTAGTCTTGGTTTTAGTTTTGCTTTAGTTCTGCTGGTTTAGTCCTGGTTTGGCCCTGGTTTAGTCTTGTTTTAGCCCTAGTTCAGTCTCAGTTTAGTCCCAGTTTAGCCCCGTTTTAGTCCTGTTTTAGTCCTGGTTTAGCCCTGGTTTAGTCCTGTTTTAGTCCTGTTTTAATCCTGTTTTAGTCCTGTTTTAGTCCTGGTTTAGTTCCGGTTTAGCCCTGGTTTAGTCCTAGTTGAGTCTCAGTTTAGTCCCAGTATAGCCCTGGTTTAGTCCTGTTTTAGTCCTGTTTTAGTCCTGTTTTAATCCTGCTTTTAGTCTTGGTTTAGCCCTGGTTTAGGTCCGTTTTAGTCCTGTTTTAGTCCTAGTTGAGTCTCAGTTTAGTCCCAGTTTAGCCCTGGTTTAGTCCTGTTTTAGTCCTGTTTTAGTCCTGTTTTAGTCCTGTTTTAATCCTGGTTTTAGTCTTGGTTTAGCCCTGGTTTAGGTCTGTTTTAGTCCTGTTTTAGTCCTAGTTTAACCCTGGTTTAATCCTGTTTTAGTCCTGTTTTAATCCTGTGTTAGTCCTGGTTTAGCCCTGTGTTAGTCCTGTTTTAGTCCTGGTTTAGTTCTGGTTTAGCTCTGGTTTAGTCCTAGTTGAGTCTCAGTTTAGTCCCAGTTTAGCCCTGGTTTAGTCCTAGTTGAGTCTCAGTTTAGTCCCAGTTTAGCCCTGGTTTAGTCCTAGTTGAGTCTCAGTTTAGTCCCAGTTTAGCCCTGGTTTAGTCCTAGTTGAGTCTCAGTTTAGTCCCAGTTTAACCTTGTTTTAGTCCTAGTTCAATCCCAGTGTAGTCCTGTTTTGTTCCTAGTTTAGTCCTGCTTTCGTTCTGTTTTAGTGCTGGTTTAGTCCTGGTTTAGCCCTGGTTTAGCCCTGGGTTAGTCCTGTTTTAGTCCCAGTTTAGTCCTGGTTCAGTCCTGCTTTCGTTATGTTTTAGTCTTGGTTTAGTCCTGTTTTAATCCTGTTTTACCCTCGGTTTAGTCCAGTTTTAGTCCTGATTTGATTCTTCCACATGAAACAAATGAGTTTAAACTTGGTTGGTGAGATTTTCTTGGTGTTTGGATTTTTCTGTCATGTTCCCGTGAGCTCAGACTGTTGCTCTGGAAACCGTTCGCTTCATTATAATTTACGATTTATTTTTATTTGATTAAACTGTCAGAGAATAAAACCTGCGGGAAAGTGGTTATGCGGCCTCCACCCTCCAGTGACGGGGTTGTGGGTTAGACTCCTGATCTCTGAGGGTGCAAATCCTGGCTGGGTTTGGTCCTGGTTTAGTCCTAGTTGAGTCCGGGATTAGTCCTGGTTTAGTCCTGGTTCAGTCCAGTTTTAGTCCAGTTTCAGTCCTGGTTCAATTCTTTTTTAGTCCCAATTTAGTCCTGGTTTAGTTCTGTTTTAGTCCTGGTTTAGTCCTGTTTTAGTCCTGGCTCAGTCCTGTTTTAGTCCTGGTTTAGTCCTGGTTCAGTCCTGTTTTAGTCCTGGTTTTAGTCCTAGTTCAGTCCTGTTTCAGTCCTGGTTTAGTCCTGGTTTAGTCCTGGTTTAGTCCTGGTTCAGTCCTGGTTTAGTCCTAGTTCAGTCCTGTTTCAGTCCTGTTTTAGTCCTGGTTTAGTCCTAGTTCAGTCCTGTTTCAGTCCTGTTTTAATCCTGGTTTAGTCCTGGTTAAGTCCTAGTTCAGTCCTGTTTCAGTCCTGTTTTTAGTCCTAGTTCAGTCCTGTTTCAGTCCTGTTTTAATCCTGGTTTAGTCCTGGTTAAGTCCTAGTTCAGTCCTGGTTCAGTCCTGTTTTTAGTCCTAGTTCAGTCCTGTTTCAGTCCTGTTTTAATCCTGGTTTAGTCCTGGTTAAGTCCTAGTTCAGTCCTGTTTCAGTCCTGTTTCAGTCCTGTTTTAGTCCTGTTTTTAGTCCTGGTTCAGTCCTAGTTCAGTCCTGTTTCAGTCCTGTTTCAGTCCTGTTTTAGTCCTGTTTTTAGTCCTGGTTCAGTCCTAGTTCAGTCCTGTTTCAGTCCTGTTTCAGTCCTGTTTCAGTCCTGTTTTAGTCCTGGTTCAGTCCTGTTTTAGTCCTGGTTTAGTTCCCTCTTGGGTCATGGCAGAGTGGATTTCCTTACTTTATATTTTTTGATAAACATGACCAACTATTTTTATGTCTCTCCTTCCTTTGCTCTCTGCGCTAAGTCACTCCCCCTTCAGAGCTCTATATATGAACCTACTGCACATCGCACCAGGTTTGTGAAGTTGTGCGCATTTTCGCCTCGTGTTTTTGTATATTTATGTTATTCATCGTCGTGCGGGAGCGTGCGTGATGCAGGCCCCGTCCAAACACACACGGATGACAAGCAAATAAATAAAAAAGAAAAACTAAAATTAAATGAAACGATTCTCAAAAATATCCCCCGAGAAGCCGCTGAACTTTGTGTCACTTCTGTTTCACGTGAGTCGCGTTAATTACAGAGATATTACCCATAAACCAGCGCTGTGTTTGGTTTGGAGTCTTCAGTCTTAATCCTCACGGGTGCATATTTTTATCTAATTTAATATTTCTATTTCCATTTCAAAACTTTTCAAACTCTAATTATCTCCTCCGCGTCTTAAACTTGCCGTCGTGTTATTGTGTCTTCTGCTTTACGTCGTAATTGTTTTTCTATAGCGCCTCTCCCCGCGGACCGAAGCCTCGTTAGTGCGCCGTAATGAGCCGTGACGAGCGCGCACGAGGAGGCAGGGGCGCGCGCGAGGAGGCAGGGGCGCGCGCGAGGAGGCAGGGCCGCGCACGAGGAGGCAGGGGCGCGCGCGAGGAGGCAGGGGCGCGCGCGAGGAGGCAGGGGCGCGCGCGAGGAGGCAGGGGCGCGCGCGAGGAGGCAGGGCCGCGCGCGAGGAGGGAGGGCCGCGCACGAGGACAGGTGCACGCTCCTCTCGCGGGAGGCGCCATATTGTGGTCGTCCTAATGAAGCAGCAGACGCAGAAAACATGTGGACGATCAATTAGAGGCGGACTCCAGAGACACGAGTCACTGTAACAATATCAGAGGGTTTAGACCGGGTTTAGACCGGGTTTAGACCAGGTTTAGACCGGGTTTAGACCGGGTTTAGACCTTATCTAAAGGCAGACTCCAGAGACACGAGTCACTGTAACAATATCAGAGGGTTTAGACCAGGTTTAGTCCGGGTTTAGACCTGGTTTAGACCTGATCTAAAGGCGGACTCCAGAGACACGAGTCACTGTAACAATATCAGAGGGTTTAGACCTGGTTTATTCCGGGTTTAGACCGGGTTTAGACCTGGTTTAGACCTAGTTTAGACCTGATCTAAAGGTGGACTCAAGAGACACGAGTCACTGTAACAATATCAGAGGGTTTAGACCGGGTTTAGACCAGATTTAGACCTGATCTAAATGTGGACTCCAGAGACACAAGTCACTGTAACAATATCAGAGGGTTTAGACCGGGTTTAGTCCTGGTTTAGGCCTGATGTAGACCTGGTTTTGACATGTTGTTGACCTGGTTTAGGCCTGGTTTAGATGTGATGTAGCTTAGTAGTTTAAACCTGGTTTAGTTCTGGCTTAGACCTGGGATTGAGTTTAGACTGGTTTAGATCCAATTTAGTCCTGGTTTAGACTTAGGGTTGTCCTAGTTTAGACCTGCATGGTATAGAACTAGGTTAGACCACGTTTAGGTCTGGTTTAGATCTGGTTTGGTCCTTGTTCAGTCCTGGTTTAGTACTGGTTTAGTCTTGGGTCCAGATCCAGTTGGACAAAAGCCCCTGGTCTGGTCTCTGGTCTGGTTTCTGGTCTGGTCTCTGGTCTGGTGTCTGGTCTCTGGTCTCTGGTCTGGTCTCTGGTCTGGTCTCTGGTCTGGTCTCTGATCTCTGGTTTGGTCTCTGGTCTCTGGTCTGGTCTCTGGTCTGGTCTCTGGTCTGGTCTCTGGTCTCTGGTCTGGTCTCTGGTCTCTGGTCTCTGGTCTGGTCTCTGGTCTCTGGTTTGGTCTCTGGTCTCTGGTCTGGTCTCTGGTCTGGTCTCTGGTTTGGTCTCTGGTCTGGTCTTTGGTCTAATTTGAGAGGGTTTTTTGAGACTGGTTCAGGCCCGGTCTAGTCCTCTGAGTCCTGGTCCCATTAAAGCTCTGAAACATGTGTCGACTTGAACTGCTCCCCCAGGACCCTGAGACCATCATTAGACCTGGTTTGGTTCTGGTCTGGACCTGCCCTCCCATCCTCCTGTATCCCTGTGTCAGATGCCCTCCCATCCTCCTGTATCCCTGTGTCAGATGCCCTCCCGTCCTCCTGTATCCCTGTGTCAGATGCCCTCCCGTCCTCCTGTATCCCTGTGTCAGATGCCCTCCCATCCTCCTGTATCCCTGTGTCAGATGCCCTCCCATCCTCCTGTATCCCTGTGTCAGATGCCCTCCCATCCTCCTGTAAGTATTAAAGTCTTTTCAACTAAACACACTCTTGTCTTTTGGTTTGACACTTTCTGAAACTGTTGTGAAAAAACAATCTGACATTTGTTCATTTATTCTGACAGAAAGACTTAGACCAGCTAAAGACCAGACCAAAGACCAGATTTAGACCAAACTCAAACTGGACTTAGACCAGACCAAAGACTGGACCAAAGACCAGATTTAGACAGGATTTAAACAGGATTTAAACCCGACAAAAGACTGAACCAAAGACCAGACTTAGACCAGACCAAAGACCTGACCGAAGACCAGATTTAGATCAAAATTAGACCGGACTTAGACCAGACGAAAGACTGGACCAAAGACCAGATTTAGACAGGATTTAAACCAGACGAAAGACTGAACCAAAGACCAGAATTAGACCAGACTTAGACCAGACTTAGACCAGACTTTAACCAGACGAAAGACTGGACCAAAGACCAGATTTAGACAGGATTTAAACCAGACGAAAGACTGAACCAAAGACCAGAATTAGACCAGACTTAGACCAGACTTAGACCAGACTTTAACCAGACGAAAGACTGGACCAAAGACCAGATTTAGACCAAACTTAGACCGGACTTAGACCAGACCATAGACTTGACCAAAGACCTGACCAAAGACCAGACTTAGACCAAACTTTGACCGGACTTAGACCAGACCAAAGACTTGACCAAAGACCAAATTTAGACCGGACTTGAATCAGACCCAAGATTTGACCAAAGATTTAAGATCGGGCCAAAATCCAGAACAAAAGTCTGGATCTAAGACTGGACTAAGACCTAAGAGACTTTTACCCTGTGAGGAAACGTGTCCTTCAGAGTCTCTCGGTTAAACCTCAGGAGCTGTGGGACCTTCTCCAGACCTTGAACTGGTCTGGATCCGAAAACCCCGAGAGTCGAACCAGGGATCGGGCGCCCAGTAGAGCTGTAACAATAACGTAAATCTGGTGATATCGTATCGTCAAAGGTCTCACAGTAACATCGTGGAGCATCACAATATATCAAATCCCAAGTCTCTTCGCTTAAATGAACAGTTCTGATGCAGAAATAGCTAAAAAACAGAGGGAACTACATAGACCATGATCCTTTGCTCCGTTTCAGTGCAGACGACATGAAGAAATAACTGTTCTAAGCACTTTTACGTCTTCATTCTTTGGATTAAGTCTGTGAAGGCGTTTTTAGAGGAAAAAGGAGCAGATTCACAGTTTAATATTGTAATAAATATGTTATGGTGAGATGTTTATGGTGAAAATATCGTCCAGAGAGATTTGGATTTCATTCCGTCCCTAATGACAGTAAATGTACCAAATGACGGGTCAAAGCGTTTTATAATGTCTTGTTGTTCTGTAGAATATCGTAATATCCTGAGCCTCCCGACCATATCGCAGTAAATATAAGTGAAGTGTGACCAGAATTAGTATAGTCACATTTTCTTTGTGTTTTGGTCGTTTTTAAGCAACTTTTCTGTATCTTACCGAAACAAATTCCAACTTATGCCTCTTTACTGTTGGCAGGGATGGTTGGAACCCCGGGGACATTTCTTGTATAAAACTGGGACAAATCACTGGTTTTGTATAAATCTGCTGGGACGGGGGCCACAGGGCTCAGAACTGGGTAAAAAACTTGTTTCTCTCCTCCCTGTCTCTTTCTCTCTCTTTCTCTGACTCGTTTCTCTTTGTCATTCTCTAGTCCCTCTCTTTTCGCTCTCTCTTTTCTCTCTCTTCTCTCTATCGCTCTTTCTCTTTTTTGTCCCTCTTTTCTCTTTCTCTCTTTTATCTCTCTCACTTTCCTCTCTTTTATCTGTCTCCCTCTCTTTTCTCTCCCTCTTTTCTCTCACTCTTTCCTCTCTCTCTCTCTTTTCTCTCTCCTCTCTTTTCTTTCTCTTTCTCCCTCTCTCTCTTTTTCTCTCTCTTTTCTCACTCTTTCCTCTCTCTCTTTATTCTCTCTTTTCTCTCTTTCTTTCTCTTTCTCTCTATTTCTCTCTATCTTTTCTCTCTCTTCCTCTCTCTTGTCTCCCTCTTTCTCTTTTCTCTCTTTCCTCTCTCTTTTCTCTTTTCTCTCTCGTTCTCGCTCTCTTTGTCTTTTCTCTCTCTTTTATCTCACTCTCAATTTGATGTAAAATAGGACTAAACCAGGACTAAACCAGGATTAAACCAGGATTAAACCAGGACTAAACCAGGACTAAACCAGGACTAAACCAGGACTAAACCAGGACTAAACCAGGACTAAACCAGAACTATCACAATTTTTGACTCATCTGACCCCTGCCAACAGTAAAAAGAAGCAGAAATTCTCATTTGTTTTTCCAAAATACAGAAATCCGTGTTAGCAAACGACAATAAAGTCTAAAACCCACGCTCTTTTCACTCTTTTTTTATTTCTACCACCTACCCCGGGACCCTCTTGCTGTGAGGCGAGCGCACGCCGGCAGTCTTGTCGCCGTCTCATTTGTCGTATTTTACCCGTGACCCCTCGTCCCGTCGTCATGGAGACACCGTGTTTTACTTAATGACCTTTAATGAACCAATCAGTGCTAACCGCTAACGCCGCTAACTCAGCTAACCGCTAACGGGCGCTAATGAAGAGCCGGCGCGGCGGGAGAGGGGCTAATGAAGCAGGGAGGGCATCTGACGGAGGGTTTTGGACTATGGGGGAGACCAGGGAGTCACGTTTTCTTTGTATTTTGGTCGTTTTTAAGCAGATTTTTCATATTTTACCTAAACAAATGTCAGTTTTTGCCACTCTTTACTGTTCGCAGGTGTTAAATTGGTCAAAAATAGGGACATTTCCGGGGCATCAGACATATTTATGTGGACACAATAACAATGTATTTCTCTGTTTATTTACAGGTTATTTTTTACTTTTATTACTGTCATTCTCTCTCTCTCTCGCTCCTTTATTCTCCTCTTTTCTCTCTTTCTTGTGTCCCTCTCTCTTCCTCTCTCTTTCTCTCTCCTTTGTCCCTTTATTCTCTCTTTTACCCTCCTTTTTCTCTCAATTCTCTTCTCCCCTTGTTTCCTCTTTTCTCTCTTTCTTGTGACCCTCTCTCTTCCTCTCTCTTTCTCTCTCCTTTCTCCATTTATTCTCTTTTTTCCCCTCCTTTTTCTCTCAATTCTCTCCTCCCTGTCTCCTTTATTCTCCTCTTTTCCTGCTTCTTTCTCCTTTTTCTCTTTCTCTTTTCCCTCCCTCTTCTCTCAAATCTGTCTTTTCTTTTCGCTCTCTCCTCTTTTTCTCTCCTCCCTCTGTCTCTTTCTCTTCTCTTTTTCTCTCTCCCTCCTTTTTCTCTCTTTCCTCCCTCTTTTTTCTCTCTTTCTTCTCTCTCCTCCGCTTTTTTCTCTCCCCCTCTTTGTTTTTCTCTCCTTCCTCTTTACTCTCTCTCTCATTTCATTTCTCTCCCTCTCTTCTCGTTTTACTCTCTCTTCCTTTCCTCTTTTCTCTCTTACTCTCCTTTTCTTCTCTCTTCTCTCTCCCTCTTGTCTCTCTTCTTTCTCCCCCTCTTTCTTTTTTCTTTCTCCCTCTCTTTTGTCTCTCTCCTCTCTTTTCTATCTGTCCTTTCTTATTTTCACCCTCTGTTTCCTCTTTACTCTCTCTCTGCTCTTTCTCTCTTCTCCCTCCCTTCTTCTTTTCTTTTTTTCTCTCCTCTATTTTCTCTCCTTCTTCTTTACTCTCTCCAGTATTTTTTCTTTTCTCTTTTCTCTCTCTCCTCTGTTTTCTCTCCTCCCTCCCTCTTAACTCTCCTCTTTTTTCTTTCATGTCCCTCCCTCTTTTCTCTCTCTTCTCTCTTTTATCTCTCTCCTCCCTCCTTCTTTCTCTTTTCTCCCCTTTCTCTCTCTTTTCCCCTTTTCTCTCAGTTCTCTCCTGCTTCTCCTTCTCTCCCTCTTTTTTCTCTCTCTCGGTTCATTGTTCTGTCACTCTGTAATGAATGTGTGTGATCCTCTGTCACACCTCCACCCCTCCTCCTCTTCCTCCTCCTCTTCCTCCTCCTCCTCTTCTCACTCACTCGCTCCTCTCTCTCTCTTTCATAATTTGTTTCTTCTCTCTCTTTCTCTTCATTCCCTCCCTCCTCTCCTCCCTCGTGTTTCTCTCTCTGTGTTTTAGATAATGGAAGGTCACTGATCTCTCCCTCCTCTCTCTCTCTCTCTGTCTATCCCTCTTTCTTTCTTTCTTTCTTTCTCTTGTTCATTTTCAGATGACTCTCTCTCTCTTTCCCTCTGCAGTTATTTTCAGTCCTCCTCTCCTCCCTCCCTCTCCCTCTCTTTCTCTCATTGTTGTTTTTCTTTTTGCTGATGGGAGGTCACAGGTGTCTCTCCTCCTCCTCCTCTCCTCCCTCTTTCTCTCTCTCTTTTATTTTTGCTGACGGCTCTAACTGATGTTTCTCTCCTCCTCCCTCCACTCCTCCCTCTCCTCTCTCCTTCTCTTTTTTTTTCCATCATTATGTTGGAGCTCTTCCTCTCTTTCTCCTCCTCTCTTCCCTTTCTCTCTCTCTCTCTTGTTTTTTTGTTGATGGACGGTGGTGTCTCTCCTCCTCTACCTCCTCCCCTGTTCTCTCTCTTTCTTTTTTTGGGAGTGTGGAGGGATCATTTTCTCTCCTCTCTTCTCTCCTCCCTCCCTCTCTCTTATTCCTCTCCCTCTCGCTCTCTTTCTTCTCTTTCTTCCCTCTCCCTCGCTCTTTTCTCTCTCTCTCCTCTCTCTTTCTATTTTCTCCATCTCTTCTCTCTCTCTTTCCCTCCCTCTTTTCTTTCTATCCTCTCTCTGTTCTCTCTCTTTTCCCTCCCTCTCATTTCCCTCTCTCTCCATCTCTTTTCTTTCCCTCTTGTCGTCTCTCTCTTCATTCTCTTTCTTTCTCCTCTCTCTTCTCTCTCTCTCCCCCTTCTCGCTCTTTCATTCTTTTCCCTCTATTGCTCTCCTCCTGTCTTTTTCCTCTTTTCTTATTTCCTTCTTTTCTCTTCCTTCGCTCGGTCTGGGGTCTCTCTCCCTCCCTCTCTCTCCCCTCTCTCTTCTCGTCTCTTCTCTTCTCTCTCTTGGTCTGGGGTCTATCTTCCCTCTCTTTTCTTCTTTTCTCTTCTCTCTCTCTCTCTCTCTGTCTCGGCCTAGGGTCTCCCTCTCTCCCTCCCTCTCTCTCTTCCCTCTCTCTTTTCTTCTCTTCTTTTCTCTCTCTGTCTGGGGTCTCTCTCCCTCCCTCTCTCTCTTCCCTCTCTCTTTTCTTCTCTTCTTTTCTCCCTCTCTCAGTCTGGGGTCTCTCTCCCTCCTTCTCTCTTCCCTCTCTCTTCTTTTCTTTTCTCCCTCTCTCGGTCTGGGGTCTCTCTCCCTCCCTCTCTCTCTTCCCTCTCTCTTTTCTTCTCTTCTTTTCTCCCTCTCTCAGTCTGGGGTCTCTCTCCCTCCCTCTCTCTTCCCTCTCTCTTCTCTTCTTTTCTCCCTCTCTCGGTCTGGGGTCTCCCTCTCTCCCTCCCTCCTTCTCTCTCTCTTCCCTCTCTCTTTTCTTCTCTTCTTTTCTCCCTCTCTCGGTCTGGGGTCTCCCTCTTTCTCTCTCTCTTCCTCCCTCTGTCTTTTCTTCTCTTCTTTTCTCTCTCTCGGTCTGGGGTCTCCCTCCCTCTCTCTCTTCCCTCTCTCTTTTCTTCTCTTCTTTTCTCCCTCTCTCGGTCTGGGGTCTCTCTCCCTCCTTCTCTCTTCCCTCTCTCTTCTTTTCTTTTCTCCCTCTCTCGGTCTGGGGTCTCCCTCCCTCTCTCTCTTCCCTCTCTCTTTTCTTCTCTTCTTTTCTCCCTCTCTCGGTCTGGGGTCTCCCTCCCTCTCTCTCTTCCCTCTCTCTTCTCATCTCTTCTTTTCTCCCTCTCTCGGTCTGGGGTCTCCCTCCCTCTCTCTTCCCTCTCTCTTTTCTTCTCTTCTTTTCTCTCTCTCTCGGTCTGGGGTCTCCCTCTCTCTCTCCTCTCTCTCTCTTCCTCCCTCTGTCTTTTCTTCTTCTTTTCTCTCTCTCGGTCTGGGGTCTCCCTCCCTCTCTCTCTTCCCTCTCTCTTTTCTTCTCTTCTTTTCTCCCTCTCTCGGTCTGGGGTCTCCCTCTCTCCCTCCCTCCCTCTCTCCCTCTTCCCTCTCTCTTTTCTTCTCTTCTTTTCTCCCTCTCTCGGTCTGGGGTCTCCCTCTCTCCCTCCCTCCCTCTCTCCCTCTTCCCTCTCTCTTTTCTTCTCTTCTTTTCTTCCTCTCTCGGTCTGGGGTCTCCCTCCCTCCCTCTCTCCTCTCTCTCTCTCTTCCCTCTGTCTTTTCTTCTCTTCTTTTCTCTCTCTCTCGGTCTGGGGTCTCCCTCTCTCTCTCCTCTCTCTCTCTCTCTTCCTCCCTCTGTCTTTTCTTCTCTTCTTTTCTCCCTCTCTCGGTCTGGGGTCTCCCTCCCTCTCTCCTCTCTCTCTCTTCCTCCCTCTGTCTTTTCTTCTCTTCTTTTCTCTCTCTCGGTCTGGGGTCTCCCTCTCTCCTCTCTCTCTCTCTCTTCCCTCTGTCTTTTCTTCTCTTCTTTTCTCTCTCTCGGTCTGGGGTCTCCCTCCCTCTCTTCTCTCTCTCTCTCTTCCTCCCTCTGTCTTTTCTTCTCTTCTTTTCTCTCTCTCGGTCTGGGGTCTCCCTCCCTCTCTCCTCTCTCTCTCTCTTCCTCCCTCTGTCTTTTCTTCTCTTCTTTTCTCTCTCTCTCGGTCTGGGGTCTCCCTCTCTTTCTCCTCTCTCTCTCTCTTCCTCCCTCTGTCTTTTCTTCTCTTCTTTTCTCACTCTCTCGGTCTGGGGTATCCCGCCCTCTCTACACTCTCTGACTTTTCCTCCCTCTGTCTTTTCTTCTCTTCTTTTCTCTCTCTCTCGGTCTGGGGTCTCCCTCCCTCTCTTCTCTCTCTCTCTCTTCCTCCCTCTGTCTTTTCTTCTCTTCTTTTCTCCCTCTCTCGGTCTGGGGTCTCCCTCCCTCTCTTCTCTCTCTCTCTCTTCCTCCCTCTCTCTTTTCTTCTCTTCTTTTCTCCCTCCCTCAGTCTGGGGTATCCCTCCCTCTCTCCTCTCTCTTCCTCCCTCTGTCTTTTCTTCTCTTCTTTTCTCTCTCGGTCTGGGGTCTCCCTCCCTCTCTCCTCTCTCTCTCTCTCTCTCTTCCTCCCTCTGTCTTTTCTTCTCTTCTTTTCTCTCTCTCGGTCTGGGGTATCCCTCCCTCTCTCCTCTCTCTCTCTCTTCCTCCCTCTCTCTTTTCTTCTCTTCTTTTCTCTCTCTCTCGGTCTGGGGTCGCGCGGGGGAATAATTGCCTCGCGCTGTCGCTGTTGTCACGAGTTTGTTTTTCCAAAAAGGAACAAACCGCCGCGGTGTTTATTTATTTTATTTACAACAAAAACAATCAACAAACAACAACAGAACAAGTCAACAACAAACACCGACTCACGTCACGTCCAGTCCGCGCGACCTCACGCACGCCCGGGCTCAGAATAAAACAGAATAAAACAGAATAAAACAGAATAAAAGAGAATAAAACGCATAAAAGTGAAAGAAAAAGAGTTACGTGACGCGCAGAGAGTGACGGAGCCGGACAGGACGCGTCCAGATGGCGGAGGAGCGGAAAGGACGCGGCAAGAGGAGCGAAGAGGAGGCGGCAAGAGGAGCGCAGGAGCCGAAGAGCGAGCAGGAGAACCGGCAGGAGCGGAAAGGACGCGCGACAGGAGCGGACAGGAGGCGGCAGGAGCGAAGGAGGAGCAGAGAGGACGCGGCAGGAGCAGAGAGGACGCGGCAGGAGCGGAGATGAGGCGGCAGGAGCGAAAAGGAGGCGGCAACAGGAGCGCAGGAGCAAAAGAGAAGTGTAGGAGCGGAGAGGACGCGGCAGGAGCGGAGAGGAGGCGGCAGGAGCGAAGGAGAAGCGGCAGGAGCGAAAAGGAGGCGGCAAGAGGAGCGCAGGAGCAAAAGGGAAGTGTAGGAGCGGAGAGGAGGCGGCAGCTGCGGAAAGGAGGCGGCAAGGAAGAGCGCAGGAGCCGAAGGACGAGCGGCAGGAGCGACGAGGAGGCGGCAAGAGGAGCAGAGAAGCGGCAGGAGCGCGGAAGAGGCGGCAGAAGCGAATGAGAAGCGGCAGGAGCGGAAAGGAGAAGCGGCAAGAGGAGCGCAGGAGCCGAAGAGAAGCGGAGAAGCGGAGGAGCGGAGAGGACGCGGCAGGAGCGAAGAGGAGGCGGCAAGAGGAGCGCAAGAGCTGAAGGACGCGCGGCAGGAGTGGAGAGGAGGCGGCAGGAGCGAAGGAGAAGCGGCAGGAGCGGAAAGGAGGCGGCAGGAGGAGCGCAGGAGCAAAAGAGAAGCGACAGAAGCGAAGGAAAAGCGGCAAGAGGAGCAGAAAAGCGGAGGACAAGTGACGGTTCCGGGCGCACGGACGGATACGCGCAGCTTTAACGAGATTTTGCGTAACGATTGAGCGTCTCTGCGAAACTCGCACATGTCTAAACAACAGAGACTGAAGTGATTTGAAATATTTAAAATAATGAGAATAAAACACGGCTAAATGCTCTGAAATGACGTTATGAGTCACAAATAGGCCTAAATGGCACCAAAAATACACACAGGACATTTTATTTTTGTCCTATACCTTATAATAATAATAATAATAATAATAATAATAATAATAATAATAATAATAATAATAATAATACACAAATATTATGGCCCATTATGATTTTATTTATTTTTACGTAGAAGCGTAGTGCAATCCACAACTACACATAAACTATTGAGGTACTTATAGCAATAACACAACAGGACATAAAGGCAGAGGCAGAAACGCCAGTGGAAAAGGTTTAGATGAGTTTATTTATTTTTTGCAACGAAACCAAAACTCAATCTGTTTAAAATGTGTGGATTAATAAGATTTTTTTCCTACTTCAATTTAACAACATTAATTTGTTGTTTAGGATAAAAATTACCCAGTGCACAGTAATATCTGGGCTTATAAATATAATATGTTTGGTAAATTATAGCAAAATAGAGCCTTTTTGTTATTGGAATACAATGCATAATAGTAATAATAATAATAATAATAATAATAAACATACATGCATACATATACATAAATTTTTTCCAACATAAATACATATACTCATATAAAAATGTAAAAAATTATATATACATACATTAAAAATAAATAAAATAGCCTACTACTACTACTAATAATAATAATAATAACAATAATAACAATAATAACAATAATAATAATAACAATAATAATGTATCTATGCATTTTTTGCGAGACTATATATTTTTATTCAATGTTCCGTGTATTTTTGTATCGCTCTAAAGTCATAACAGCGGTCACTTTTACAAAACTGCAGATTTAAAGACATTAAAACGTAAAGTTATGAGTGAACCCGGTGTTTTTGATTCTGTGCGGGAGAAACCTGAGCCTCCGTGGGGTTTTTGTAGGTTTATGGTGGGTTTTTGTGGGTTTATTGGCACAGGGAGGCGTGGTTACGGTAGCGGGGGTTATTTCACATGTAAATCGTCAAATATAACGCTAAAATCTTCACGTTTGGTCTCTTATTTTCCCTCTGCAGCCTCGGGAACGCGTCTCTCGTCCGTGCGTCCCTCTTCCTCCCGTCTCCGGCGCAGCTCACACTGAAATGTCGTGACAGTTTGAGCGAACACAAGGCGAGAGCGGCTGTTTCTCATTTTAAAAGTTAAATTATTAAATTATTAAAAGATTATAATGTGGGTGAGTGTGTGTGTGTTTTTTTTTTGCCTTTTTTTTTCGCTGCAGCGGCGCCTCGGATCGATGCCCTGTGCTCTGACGACACCTGCAGGACAACAGGGGAACTGCAGCGCGATTTTCTCCATAAAGTTCCGATATGTCACTTTATTTTTATTTTATTTGTGTTATATTAGGGGCTGTGCATTGCCTTGAGTCTCACGATATGATACACATAATGATACGCACCTCACGATTCGATATGTGACAATATATTCCGATATATTCCGATACTCCAAAGATGTTCATTGTGTCTTCTTATGCACTTTAACTTCTTAGGTTCTTTTTTAAGATGTCATGACATGTCAACAAGGTAAACAGACGACTAAATTGTCTTAAAAAAAGAACCTAAGAAGTTAAAATATTCCGATACTAAAACAATGGATGATATTTCGCAAAATATCAGTAATTATTTCTAATAAAATTGTCAATTACACCTTCACGAGAACCAAATTTTATGAAATATAGGCCTAATTTATTACCTTTTTTTTTTAATTATGAGAACAGTGAATGCAATGAATGAATTTTACTGAAAAATATCATTTAACAACTCGATTCGGATGCATTTTGAATCGATTTGAGGATTGTGAAGTATCACGATAAATCACTGAATCGATGTTTTCTTACACCTCTAGTTATAATGTAATAATAATAATAACATATTTATTTATTAGGCGCCTTTCTGGACTCTCAATGTTGCCTTACAACAAAATAAACAAATAAAGTAAGATTAAAACATACAGTTAAAGTCGGACAGTATTTAATTGATTTATTGTATTTAGAGTTGTATTTTATTAGTATTTAGTATTTAGTGATGTATTAGACAGTATTTGAATGATTGATTGGTTTTAATTGACTTACAATGTGTGTTCTCATCGCAAACACACCCGGATCACACGTTTAACGCACAAACTCTGCATAATTATTAGGCTGAGTTCTTCTTACAAACCGAAAACACTTTGTTCCACCTTGTGACGTCATACAGGAAGTGCTTTGTGTTGCATTTTTGTATGAAAAGTGCTCGTTTAATAAAGTTTGATTGATTGATTGATTGATACAGGATGTGCTTTACCACGTTTTTCAGATCTTTCTTATTTCTTGTTTATGTTTTTGTAAAGTTACAGCACATATTGATGAACGTTTAAGCTGTAAATATGTCAAGATTATAGTCAGCGTGGCTCATTATCTTCAGTCCCTCGGCAGGTTTATGTCTGATAACGTAAAAAGTACAACGACAATCACACAAAAGTATAACACCAGCACATTCACTACACCACATGTGTCAAACATGCGGCCCGGGGGCCAGATCCGGCCCTCCAAGACCTTTAATCTGGCCCTCGGCTGATTTTTCTATTAAATTACTTAAAATTTTCAGATTTTTCTGTAAATTTTCTGCACCGTTTAGCATAGCAGCGTCTCCGGCGTTTCTGTACGTTGCGACTTCCACCAGAGCAGCACAAATGAAGACTTTCCTCTTTCCAAACGCTCTTAAAGGACGATCGTTTTGACTGTCGACCGTGACCCTCATCAGCAAAATGTCAAAAAATGAGAAAAGCAGATGCTGAGTTCAGGATTTCCCAAGAAAAATAGTCTAATTCTTATTTGTTGACAGAGGTGAATGGGAAATCTGTGCTCAGTGTGTTTGGAACAAGTGGCGTTGCTTGAGGAATATAATCTTAAGTTTTCTGATCCGGCCCTTTTGGGATCAAAGTAGGTTGCATACGGCCCCCGGACCAAAATGAGTTTGACACCCCTGCACTACACATACAGTTCATTTCAGACGGTTCATTTGAAGTTTGAAGTCAAGAGTTTAAAGAGTTAAACCAACAACCCTTCAATAAATAAATAAATAGAATGAAATAAATCCAAATTCACTTTATTTTTACACATTTTTATTACATATTTTTACAAACAAAGTAGTTTCCAAAGTAAGAGATCGTAAAATGAAGACAACAAAATGGTGAACTGCTAAAACGTACTAAACTTTTAAACTCGAAACACCTTCACTCGAATCATTTGGATTATTTCGGCGATTGGACAAAAGATAAAAAGGAGCTGATCACTCAAAAAACTACCACTTCATGACATCACGAGGTGGAACAGAACGTTTTGAGCTTTGGAGATGCAGACAGACGAATGAAAAAGTGTCACTCAAACATGAGAATGAAACAAAACACAACTCACACGATACGATACATACCTCGATACATAGGCCACGATACGATACATACCTCGATACATAGGCCACGATACGATACATACCTCGATACATAGGCCACGATACGATACATAGGCCATGATACGATACATACCTCGATACATAGGCCACGATACGATACATACCTCGATACATAGGCCACGATACGATACATATCTCGATACATAGGCCACGATACGATACATACCTCGATACATAGGCCATGATACGATACATACCTCGATACATAGGCCACGATACGATACATACCTCGATACATAGGCCACGATACGATACATACCTCGATACATAGGCCACGATACGATACATACCTCGATACATAGGCCACGATATGATACATATCTCGATACATAGGCCACGATACGATACATACCTCGATACATAGGCCAAGATACGATACATACCTCGATACATAGGCCACGATACGATACATATCTCGATACATAGGCCACGATACGATACATACCTCGATACATAGGCCAAGATACGATACATACCTCGATACATAGGCCACGATACGATACATACCTCGATACATAGGCCAAGATACGATACATACCTCGATACATAGGCCAAGATACGATACATACCTCGATACACAGGCCACGATACGATACATATCTCGATACATTTCACTTTCGGTTTGATACAATATATTTCAAATGGATTTGATACGATTCGATTAAAAAAAAGGCTAAATTGTGGCTGTGACACTAAAAGTCTTTGTTAAACCGAAGTTAATTTGAAACACGCCCATTTTATTCATCAAAATGAATATGTCAAATGTGTCGCATAAACGAGCAACAAAACTGTAGCACTGTAACAAAATAATTTATAATAATTTGCCTCCATGTTGCCACACGTTTTACTTGTACTTGTCTATTGGAACTTCTAAACGCTCTTGATGTACTTTTAATATTGCTTATTTATTATTGTTTTTATCGCTCCTGGTCACTGGGCGCTGAGGAATTTTGTTCATGAGTTTCTTTTGCTTGAATGACAAATAAAGAACCTTAAACCTTGAAACTTGAATTTAGTAAAATACACCACAAAACCCTATTGGCGATTATTTTTAAATTTTTATTAAACTTTTATTTAAAGTAGTTCTAGACTTTGCTTATGCCGATAACAGTTCCTGATAGAGTCTCATAATGTTTGTAAAATGGCAGAACAGAAAAAACGCAAACCTTTTTGATAAAGCTGAAATAAGCACATTTATTGCGTTACTGTTTGCAAAATATCACGAGTCACGTGACCCAGTGACGTCAGAGGCTGAACTCCGAACACGGAAGTTTTGTTGGCAGATGCTGTTGTGTTGGTCTCATTGCGACTCGGCATCATTCTTTTTTTGGTGGTAAAACATGTGTTGCGTATGGATGTTCAAACTCTCACAGAGACGGGGTATCGCTTCATAAATCCCTGCACCCAGACAAGGATGAGGAAAGGTACAAAGAACAGATCAGGACTCGTCAGGGTAAAGACCCACTGACATCCAGATCTCATTTACAAAAGTGACCAGGCCAAGTGTTCAGCAGCACATGTCGAGAGCAGAAAACTACAATCGATTAAAATGTTAAAAAAAAACATGAATTATGAAGTGATGTATCGATACAGCCGCCGACGATATCAATACTGTACACTGTAAAAAAGGCCTATCAAAAATAAGAAAAAAATAAAAATTTTGAGGTAAAAATGCCCCATTTTAAGTGAAATTTTCTGCCAGTGCAGTAAGAAATTTCCACTTACCAAGTTTTCTTAAAACAAGACAAAATACGAATCTTGTTCTAAGCAGAAAACACGAGTTTCAAGTATTTATGCCAAGATTTTTAACCTTATTGGTTTGACAAGGAAGTTAAAGAGGCTTAACCTGGACTGAGTTAATATAAAAAGTGCTTAGAATAAGTTGTAATATCAGATAAAATAAATCAGGACGGAATATCTTGAAACAAGTAAAAAAAAATCTCATCTTATTAAGCAAAAAAATCTTAAATTGGTCTTTTAAGATGAATCTGCTTAAGTCAAGTCAGTTTAACTATGCTAGAAAATCCTTTTTTGCTGTGTATCTTCACATTATAAAACACATTATATCGATATTTTAATATTTTTGTACATCCCTACACACAAGAGTCATCGTATAGGACCTTTAAGCCCCTCTTACTTGAGTCGTACTTGTTTCCAAATATTTTTTCCTCTTACTCGAGTGATTTCTTGTTCTTCTATTTGATTTGATTTTCCCGTAGCAGCTGCTTGTCCAGAGATTCTCCTTTTGTCCCTTTGTTTTTCCCTGTTGCAGACGTAATGAAGCCACGAGGCGTCACGGTGTCGACGGGTGACAGCGTTAGGGTGAAGCCTGCACCTGTCTGCACCTGTCAGAACGTAGGCAGGAAACACCTGAGTCTCCCGAGGCTTCGGTTCTGTTTTACACCGACAAATACGCCGCGCTATTTAAAGGTCTCTGAGCTTTAAGTCGTGTTTTCATGTTGTTTCCTCCTCACAAACAGACCCGCAGTTGTGTTTTGTTTTGCTGTGTTCCACCTTGTGATGTCGTGAAGTGGTAGTTTTCAGGTTCATAGTTGATTTTTACCTTTAGTTGAGCAGAAATAGGAAATTCCACGACTGAAATCATCCAAAATGACTCGAGTGAAGGTGCATTTACGGCAAAAAAACAACCATCTAGTTAAATTAAAATAACTTAAATTAAGAACATTTTACTTTATTTGAGCAGATTCAACTTGACGAGTAAAATTATCTGACAGTGGAACAGCATTTTCTTCTTCCACTTTTTTTTTTTTTTGTCCATGTTTTTATTTTTTATTTTTTGTACATTATGAACCCATAATTACAAGCTGTAAGCCAGTTGTATAAACAATAAGAAAACAAATAAAAAACAAGAACAGATCAATCTCAGAGTTAGGAAATCAAGTTATACCCATCCATATGTATAATAATAATAATAATAATACCACTACTACTACTACTACTAATAATAATAATAATAATAATAATAATAATAAAAAACACACATCATTCAACAATTTAATCTTTCCTTTCCTAATGCACTTAAACTTTTCCAACTTTTGTTTTAAAGTGTTTTCTTTTTAATTCATGCAACATTAGATTTTATTTCTTAAAGTTAAGTTCACTAGTAAGGATCACGCCAACAACACATGTGCGAAGCGAAAAGCGTTTATTGTACTGAGACAAAGCGGGTCAGCTGGGTTGAGACTCGGGGTGGGGGTTCAGTCTCAATCTTCACATGGCCCAGCAGGACGGGACCCCCCTCATAGGCGTCTTATGTCTGGAAGCAAACAGATCGGGGTTGGGCGGGTGGGGTCGAGTTATTCGGGACAAACTGCGTGGCCGGGATAGGCTGCTACGAATAGGCTTCTGGGAAACTGAGGCGTGGTCGACGTGAGCTGTGATTCGCTGGAGAGGAGGCGAGGACGGCTGAGGCGTGGTCCTGCTCCTGAACCTGAGTTAATCAGATTAACTACATTTAAGTTAAGTTTAAGTGTAACAGATGTATTTTCATATTTTAAGTGCAAACGTCTTGTTCCATAGATAATTTTACTTGTGAAGTGAAAGTTAAATAGAGAAATAGGAGTGAAATAGTAGTAATAAAAGTAGTAGTAATAAAAGTAGTAGTAGTAAATAGTAGTAAATATAATCAATCAAATACTGTCCCATTTTAACTGTAGGGGTTTAATTGTATGTTTTAATCATATTTAATGCGTTTATGTTGTTGTTAGGCGACCTTGAGTGTCCAGAAAGGCGCCTAATATATAAAATGTATTATTATTATTAAATAGTAGTGGGAAATCATGAAATAGAGAGAAATGTAATTTGGATTCCTTTGTATGTCTTGTACATGTGAAGAAATTCTCTCAAACTTTGAACTTTGAAATGGACTCAAATCATGATAAAACTTTCTTGATTTAAGTCGTCTTAACTTGGCTGGATTTTGTTTTTGTGAAGTTTAAAAACAGAACTCAGAAGAACTCAGCCTAAACATGTCGGGTTTGTGAGAGGAAACATTAAAACAGGTCAGAAAATAAGTGCAGTTTCTTGGAGTTTTAAAACATCTTTTATTTCTCTCGTTATAAAAGAATGAGACTCGTTGGCTTCTTCAGACGCTCAGACCTGGAGCCCATTAAAATGCTCGGTGAGGGAGGCTGTGTACAAACGTGTGGGCCCCTGATTACCTGCCCGAGGTGGGAATTGAACCCTCCACCCCCCACAGAGAGGGCGCGGGGCCGATGTCATTAAACCTGCCGACAGGAGCCATTACGGGCGCGCACGTGAGGGCAGGAGCGCGCACGTGAGGGCACGGGGGAGGAGAGAGAGGGAGGGAGAGGGAGAGAAGAGGAAACAGAGAGGAGGAGAGATGACAGGGAGGGGAGGAGGAGAGACAAGAGAGAGAAGGAGAGACTGAGGAGGAGAGAAGGAGGAGGAGGGGAGAGGAAGGAGAGAAGAGAGAGAGGAGAGAGCAATGAGGAAAGAGACGGGGGAGGAAAGAGAGAGGGAGGAGGAGGAGGAGTGTCTAATCTTAATCTACACCGGGTTCACTCGCTCTGGTTCCAGAAGTCATTTTCATGCTCACTGTTCTCTACGACTTCACAAACCTGAGGTGAGGTGCAGGAGTTTCATTAGTTTGATGCACAGTGACTGTGCTGTGGTCGTGCTCTGAAGGGGGGGTGATCAGCTGAGAGATAAACATCTTTTTTTGTGAATATAGTGTTTTTCAAACAATGAAATTCACATGGTGATTTAAATATGTTACGTGTTTGCAGTGAAAAACACTTTCTCACACATTTCTCACAGATGAAGATGCTCCTCTCTCTTCTCTCTTCTCTTCCCTCTCTCCTCTCCTCCTCCTCTCCTCTTCATTCATGTGTCCTCTCTCCTCCTCCCTCTCTCCTTCTCTCCTCTTCATTCATGTGCAGATGAAGATGCCCTCTCTCTTCTCTCTCCTCTCCTCCCTCTCTCTTCCCTCTCTTCTTCTCTTCATTCATGTGCAGATGAAGATGCCCTCTCTCTCTCCTCTCTCCTCTCCTCCCTCTCTCCTCTCTTCTTCTTCTCCTCTCTTCATTCATGTGCAGATGAAGATGCCCCGCGCGTGCTTGCCGCGTGTTGTGGATAAACGAAACAGCTGGATTGCCATTTTTCACTCAAATTAGATTTAGTCTGAAGCACCGGCGCTGGGGTGAATTAGGACGCGCCCTCTTTCCGCCGCGCCGCCGTTTGGCACAAAGGGGCGCCATCGGAGCGGGCACGAGGCGGGCACGAGGCGGGTGGGTGGGCACGAGGCGGGGGGGGCACGGGGCGGGGGGGGGAGGGGGGAGGGGGCGCTATTCACGGGCCGATGCGACGATTCCTCAGCGTCAAAAACACATTCGTGAGTCGGGCCCGAAACTCAGAATTTAAGAGAAAACTGAAGATTTGAAGAAACTGAGCTTCTTTTTTCTTTCTTTTTTTTTCTTTTTTTATGCGTTTTAAGCCCGTGTTTAGCGCGAGTGACAGTTTGGAGATCCCCAATGTGAATCAGGCACATTCAGATCTGTACTGAATAAACCAGGACTGAGCCAGGACTGAAGAGGGTCTAAACTAAGACTGAACTGGGACTGAACCAGGACTAAAGAAGGTCTAAACTAAAACTGAAATGGGACTAAATAGGATCTAAACTAAGACTGAACCAGGACTAAAGAAGGTCTAAACTAAGACTGAGTTGGGACTAAAAAGGGTCTAAACTAAGACCAAAGACTGAATCATGACTAAATAGGGTCTAAACTAAGGTTCACAACAGTTAGTTTTAATTTAAGACCTTTAAGCAGCTCAGAGGACACAGAAACAGCAGATTTGTGCAGAATCAACTGAAGAACAAAACTCTTCTTTATCTCAGGCGGCAAAGGAGAAATTCTGTTCTGTAACTGCACAAAAGTTTTAAAGCGAAAATGTTTCTCAGCTCATCCAATCTGCTTCTTCAGTTGTGGTCAGACCTTGGTGGACACTAATATCTCCCTGAGGGAGGAGCTGACTACAGTGAAACTACTCTGAAACTAAGGGTGCACTTTAGAACTGTGGCCAAGCACGGAACGTCCCTTAAGTGCGGTACGTTTGTCCAGTGTGAGCCCAATCTGTTTGGGGAGTTGGACCAACACACAGCACAGTACCTCATGTACACGCTCACAACTGAAAACAAGACCTGTGTGTGCGATGTTATTCATATGAGGACCAAATAAACACCAAAAAAAGTCTGCTCCAAACCATACAGCAGCCTCTCCTCCTGTCCGAGCACTTATTATATTCATAAACTCACGGAGGAGCGTATCGCAGCAGGACTCATATCTGCATCACCATTTAATAGATATATCTACCGCTGGACTTATTTTCTCCGCTGAAGCATTAGCTCTGCTGCACATAATGTAAACAAACAGCGCCGTGTCCTCACACACCTGCTGCTGACAGGTTCTGTTCAGTTTATTGAACTGCACTGAGTGTGGACTGTGCCTGAGTGCACACAGTACACACAGTAACAGCAGCAGCAGCAGTAGTAGTAGTAGTAGTAGTAGTAGTAGTAGTAAAGAGTATGAGTCACATAGCTGGACAGCTCTGGAGGTGTCTGTAGTAATAACAGTAATAGTAGTAGATGTAGTAGTAGTAGCAGTAGTAGTAGTAGTAGTCACAGTAGTAGAAGCAGTAGATGCAGTCATAGTAGTAGCAGCAGCAGTAGTAGTAGATGTAGTAGTAGTAAATGCAGTAGTAGTAGTAGTAGTAGATGCAATAGTAGTAGTAGTTGCAGTAGTAGTTGCAGTAGTAGTAGCAATAGTAGTAGCAGTAGTAGCAGCAGTAGTAGCAGCAGTAGTAGTAAATGCAGAAGTAGTTGCAATAATAGTAGTGAAGTACTGGCCGTCACACGTGTGAACAGCTCTGTGGACGTGTGTCTGCGCTCGTCTCATCTCCCATGATCCTCTCTGTCTCACCTGTCGTCATGGCGGCGGTGGCGTGTTGGAGGTTTTCATCGTGACCTCTGACCTCTCCGCCTCCTCGCTCCCGTCGCCGCGGTGATGGCTAATGACACGGCGATCTGCCCCGGGGCGGACGGCTAATCACAGCCTGTCAGCGCCGCGGGGTCAGGGGCAAACCAGGAGGCGGAGAGACGGAGGTGAAGAAGAACTCGCCGTCAACCACAATATTTTTATCCTGTTTAAAAACGCTATAAAGTTACACCTCTAAATGTGAAGAAATGTACCGCACTGGGGCATTAACCGTATTCTAACACAGTGACGTCCTCAGAAACATCCCTGCACTGCAAAAAAGGCCTATCAAAAACAAGAAAAAAATACCAATTTTGAGGTAAAAATGCCCCATTTTAAGTGAAATTATCTGCCAGTGCAGTAAGAAATTTTCACTTACCAAATTTTCTTAAAACCAGACGAAATATGAATCTTATATGAATATGAATGAATGAATATGAATCTCTTCTAAGCAGAAAACACGAGTTTCAAGTTTTTATGGAAAGATTTTTCACCTTATTGGTTTGAGAAGGAAGTTAAAGAGGCTTAACCTGGCTTGATTTAATATAAAAAGTGCTTAGAATAAGTTGTAATATCAGATAAGATAAATCAGGACGGAATATCTTGAAACAAGTAAAAAAAAAAACTCATCTTATTAAGTAAAAAAATCTTGAAATGTATCTTTTAAGATGAATCTGCTTAATTCAAGTCAGTTTAACTATGCTAGAAAATCCTTTTTTGCTGTGTGGAGTTGTGTTTTGTTTCATTCACACGCGTTTCAGTTTATGAGGACTCTGTAGACCTGAGTCTGGTTTTATCAGGGCTCTGTAGACCTGAGTCTGGTTTTATCAGGACTCTGTAGACCTGAGTCTGGTTTTATCAGGACTCTGTAGACCTGAGTCTGGTTTTATCAGGGCTCTGTAGACCTGAGCCTGGTTTTATCAGGACTCTGTAGACCTGAGTCTGGTTTTATCAGGACTCTGTAGACCTGAGCCTGGTTTTATCAGGACTCTGTAGACCTGAGTCTGGTTTTATGAGGACTCTGTAGACCTGAGCCTGGTTTTATCAGGACTCTGTAGACCTGAGCCTGGTTTTATCAGGACTCTGTAGACCTGAGTCTGGTTTTATCAGGACTCTGTAGACCTGAGCCTGGTTTTATCAGGACTCTGTAGACCTGAGTCTGGTTTTATCAGGACTCTGTAGACCTGAGTCTGGTTTTATCAGGACTCTGTAGACCTGAGCCTGGTTTTATCAGGACTCTGTAGACCTGAGCCTGGTTTTATCAGGACTCTGTAGACCTGAGCCTGGTTTTATCAGGACTCTGTAGACCTGAGTCTGGTTTTATCAGGACTCTGTAGACCTGAGTCTGGTTTTATCAGGACTCTGTAGACCTGAGTCTGGTTTTATCAGGACTCTGTAGACCTGAGTCTGGTTTTATCAGGACTCTGTAGACCTGAGCCTGGTTTAATCCTCTGGAGGTGAGATCTCTGAGGTCCTCTCTTCAGCTCTGATGCCTTTACTCTGATTGTCTTCATCATCATTAGCAGTATTAGCATTAGCGGCTAGCACCTGCCGCTCCCTGCCGCTCCCTGTCGCTCCCTGCCAAGTACCACCGCTCAATGTAATTAGCCCCATTATTCACAATTCTTCCCACGATTTGATCCACGTTACTACTATTACTACTACTATTTCTAATAATACTTCTAATAGTACTTTTTTTTACTTCTTTTACTGTTACTTCTACTGCTTCTGAGGGAGGAGACGAGGTGACTGCACCAGGCCAGGTGACAGGTCAGATCTGTGGAGAGTCAGCCTCACTCTCAGATGAAACAATGCAAGTTTCTGCACCTGTAAATAGTGTAAAGTCATACTGTGGAACATTCCAGTCAAATTAATACTCATAATAACCCTAATAACATTGCCATGGAGACAGGCGACAGACTCCACCAGAAAAATTACACAGTGCAGCTTTAAAACACGGGCTATAATAATGATGGAAATCCTGCTAATGTAACGTGGACTAAACCAGAGCTAAACCAGGTCTATACCAGGACTAAAACAGGTTTAAACCCAGACTAAACCAGGACTAAACCAGGTCTAAATCAGGTCTAAACCAGGACTAAACCAGAACTGAAACAGGTCTAAAATAGGTCTAAAAAAGGACTAAACCAGGACTAAAACAGGACTAAAACAGGACTAAACCTGGACTAAAACAGGACTAAAACAGGACTAAACCAGGACTAAAACAGGACTAAAACAGGACTAAACCTGGACTAAAACAGGACTAAAACAGGACTAAACCAGGACTAAAACAGGACTAAAACAGGACTAAAACAAGTTTAAAGCAGGACTAAACCAGGACTAAAACAGGACTAAACCAGGTCTGAACCAGGACTAAACCAGGACTAAAACAAGACAAAACCAGGACTAAACCAGGGCTAAACCAGGACAAAAACAGGTCTAAACCAGGTGTATATCCAGTATGAAATGTGATACTGGTGTTAAAGTCCAGACTCATCGTAGGGAGCAGTGGTGTGTCGTAGGGAGCAGTGACTCGTCGTAGGGAGCAGTGGCTCCGTGTAGGGAGCAGTGATGTGTCGTAGGGAGCAGTGGTGTGTCGTAGGGAGCAGTGGTGTGTCATAGGGAGCAGTGGCTCCGCGTAGGGAGCAGTGCTGTGTCGTAGGGAGCAGTGGTGTGTGAGCTGTATCGTGGTGATCACCGTGTGAGTCTGGAAGTCCCTGTCCTTTGAGTGTGAGCAAAACTGAGACTGAGATTCCACCAAAACAAAATGTTTGGTGTGAAAAATACTCTTCTCGCATCCTTCCTCCTTGTCTCCTCGGTCCTCATCTCTTCTCTCCTAGTCTCCTCCCTCCTCGTCTCCTTTCCTCATCTCCTCAGACCTGATCCTTCTCTCATTCTGCATCCTTGCTCCTTGTCTCATCCCTCCTTGTCTCCTCTCTTCTCGTGTTCTTTTTTCCTCACTCCCTATCTCCTCACTTCTCGTCTCCTTTCCTCGCCTCCTCTCTCCTTGTTTGTGAGCGTGTGCTTTAGTTGCTCAGATGGTAAAATGTTGTGAAGGAGCAGAGTCTGTGTTGTGTCTCGTTCTCTGGTATTTTCAGAAATCTCCAAAAGTCAAATCCACAAATGTTTTTCCCTGATCATTTCTATCAGTGACAAAGTCCATTTTCCCGCTGCGTTTATCCAACTACAACATCTGGGAGGGCATCTGACACACATCCATGTCTCCTTTCTCTTCTCCTTGTCTTCTCTTTCCTCCTCTCCTCTTGTTTCCTTATCTCCTTGTCTCCTCATCTCCTCTGTCCTCCTCTTTTCCTCTCCTCTCTCCTTGTCTCTTTGTCTACTCCTCTCCTCACTTCCTTGTTTCCTCTCTCCTCGTCTCTTCCCTCCTGTACCCTCGTCTCCTCTCCTTTCTCCTCTCTCCTCACTTCCTTGTCTCCTTTTTCCTCTCTCCTTGTCTCCTCTTTTCATGTTTCCTTGCCTCTTCTTTTTTGTTTCCTTGTCTCCTCTCTCCATGTTTCTTTCTCTTCTCTCTCCTTTTCTCCTCTCCTCACTCCTTGTTTTATTCTCTCCTTTCTCCTTGTCTCCTCTTCTCTCCCCTCATCTCCTCTTCTCTCTCCTTGTCTCCTCTCTTCTTGTTTCCCTGTCTCCTCTCCTCACTCCTTGTTTCCTTCTCTCCACTCTTCTTGTCTCCTCTCCCCTCGTCTTCTCTCCTCTCCCCTTGTCTCCTCACTCCTTGCCTCCTCTCTTCTTGTCTCCTCTCTTCTTGTTTCCCTGTCTCCTCTCCTCTCTCCTTGTTTCCTTCTCTCCACTCTTCTTGTCCCCTCCTCTCCCTTCATCTTCTCTCCTCTCTCCTGGTTTCCTTGTCTCCTCTGTCTTAGTCTCCTGTCCTCTCTTCTTGTTTCTTTGTCTCCTCTCCCCTCGTCTCCTCCTCCCTCCTTGTCTTCTCTCTCCTTGTCTCCTCCCCTCCTCTCCTCTCCTCGTCTCCTCCTCGTCTGTGTCTTTTCTTCTCGGTGTTTCTGCTTCTGTTCTCACAGCGGGAGCAGCACAAATGTTGGTTTTGGAATCTCTTTATTATTATTTTTTTTTGTCCCTAAGGAGACAAAACCGTCACCGAGATAAAGACTCAGCAGGAACCAGGTCCAAACCAGGACTAAAGCAGGACTAAAGCAGGTCTAAACCAGGACTAAAGCAGGACTAAAGCAGGTCTAAACCAGGACTAAACCAGAACTAAACCAGGACTAAACCACTTAATTTTATCACAACATTACTGAATCTGCTGAGTCCTGATTCAGTCCCACTAGTCCTGGTTTAGCACTGGTTTAGTCCTTATTTAGTCCTGTTCCAGTCCTTGTTTAGTCCTGGTTTAGTCCCTGTTTAATCCTCAGACCTGGTCCTTGCTTAGTCCTTGTTTAGTCCTAGTTTAGTCCTGGTTTAGTCCTGGTTTAGTCCTCAGACCTGGTCCTGGTTTAGACCTGGTTTAGTCCTGGTTTAGTCCTTGTTTAGTCCTTGTTTAGTCCTAGTTTAGTCCTGGTTTAGTCCTGGTTTAGTCCTGGTTTAGTCCTCAGACCCGGTCCTTGTTTAGTCCTGGTTTAGTCCTTGTTTAGTCCTTGTTTAATCCTGGTTTAGTCCTTGTTTAGTCCTGGTCTAGTTCTGGTTTAGTCCTGGTTTAGGCCTGGTTTAGTCCTTGTTTAGTCCTGGTCTAGTTCTGGTTTAGTCTTGGTTTAGTCCTGGTTTAGTCCTCAGACCTGGTCCTTGTTTAGTCCTGGTTTAGTCCTGGTTTAGTCCTTGTTTAGTCCTGGTTTAGTCCTCAGACCTGGTCCTTGTTTAGTCCTGGTTTAGTCCTTGTTTAGTTCTGGTTTAGTCCTCAGACCTGGTCCTTGTTTAGTCCTGGTTTAGTCCTGGTTTAGTCCTCAGTCCTGGTCCTTGTTTAGTCCTGGTTTAGTTCTGGTTTAGTTCTCAGTCCTGGTCCTTGTTTAGTCCTGGTTTAGTCCTCAGTCCTGATCCTTGTTTAGTCCTGGTCCTTGTTTAGTCCTGGTTTAGTCCTGGTTTAGTCCTCAGTCCTGGTCCTTGTTTAGTCCTGGTTTAGTCCTGGTTTAGTCCTGGTTTAGTCCTCAGACCTGGTCCTTGTTTAGTCCTGGTTTAGTCCTGGTTTAGTCCTGGTTTAGTCCGCAGTCCTGGTCCTTGTTTAGTCCTGGTTTAGTCCTGGTTTAGTCCTGGTTTAGTCCTCAGACCTGGTCCTTGTTTAGTCCTGGTTTAGTCCTGGTTTAGTCCTGGCTTAGTCCTCAGACCTGGTCCTTGTTTAGTCCTGGTTTAGTCCTTGTTTAGTCCTGGTTTAGTCCTTGTTTAGTTCTGGTTTAGTCCTGGTTTAGTCCTCAGACCTGGTCCTTGTTTAGTCCTGGTTTAGTCCTGGTTTAGTCCTCAGTCCTGGTCCTTGTTTAGTCCTGGTTTAGTCCTGGTTTAGTCCTCAGACCTGGTCCTTGTTTAATCCTGGTTTAGTCCTGGTTTAGTCCTGGTTTAGTCCTCAGTCCTGGTCCTTGTTTAGTCCTGGTTTAGTCCTGGTTTAGCCCTGGTTTAGTCCTCAGACCTGGTCCTTGTTTAGTCCTGGTTTAGTCCTGGTTTAGTCCTGGTTTAGTCCTGGTTTAGTCCTCAGACCTGGTCCTTGTTTAGTCCTGGTTTAGTCCTGGTTTAGTCCTGGTTTAGTCCTAAGACCTGGTCCTGGACCCAAGACGTGGTCCTGGACCCGTTGGGCTCCTGAGGGCCCGCCCCCCTCTGGGTTTGATTGACAGCTGTGAGCGAGGAGCCAATTAGATCGCGGTGTGAGAAACACCAAAAAAACAAAACTGCACAAAGCAAAGGGTTTATTTCCACAAAGAGTCCAGAGAGACCGGCTATTATCACTGCGAGAACGTGGACCAGACCAGGACTGGACCAGGACTGGACCAGGACTACACCAGGACTGGACCAGGACTGGACCAGGACTGGACCAGGACTGGACCAGGACAAAACAAGGACTGGACCTAAACTAAACCATGACTAAACCAGGACTGAACCAGGACTAAACCAGGACTTAACAGGTCTTATCCAGGACTGAAACAGGACTAAAGCAGGACTAAACCACCACTAAACCAGGACTGAACCAAGACTATAACAGCACTAGACCAGGACTGAACCAGGACTAAACCAGGACTAAACCAGTACTCAACCAGAATTGGACTAGGATTCAACCAACACTTAACCTGTACTAAACAAGGACTAGACCAGATCAAGTTCAAGTTCAGGGCTAAATAAGGGCAAAACCAGGTCTAAAAACTGGACAGAATCAGGACTAGGTTAGGACTAAAATTACAGGTCTAAATTAAGATCCAGTCTGATTTGGGAGGGTCTAAACTAGGACTACGCCAGGTCTACAGGAAGACTTGCACCTGTCAGTCAAACGGGTCTGAATGTGGGTCTTGGTCTTTATGGGCCCCCGGCTCCTGAAGTGTGATAATTACACAGACTCAGAAGGCCGTGTGCAACAGACCGCGTTTCCCACAATCCTCTGCTGCTGTGAGGGGAGGGGGGGCTGTGGTGTGTTTGGAAATACTCAACAATATTAGAAAAACTACACCAAAGGCGGATCAGGTTCAGACCAGGTTCAGACCGGGTTCAGACCGGGTTCAGACCAGGTTCAGACCGGGTTCAGTCCGGGTTCAGACCAGGTTCAGACCAGGTTCAGTCCAGGTTCAGACCAGGTTCAGTCCAGGTTCAGACCAGGTTCAGACCAGGTTCAGACCGGATTTAGACCAGGTTCAGTCCAGGTTTACTCTTTGTTTAGTACTGTTTTAGTCCTAGTTTAGTCCTGATTAAGACCTGTTTTAGTCCTGGTTTAATCCTGGTTTACTCTCAGTTTAGTCCTGGTCCAGCCCCGGTCCAGCCCCGGTTCAGTCCCGGTTCAGTCCCGGTTCAGTCCCGGTTCAGCCCTGGTCCAGCCCTGGTCCAGACCTGGTTCAGTCCTGGTTCAATCCTGGTTCAGACCTGGTTCAGTCCTGGTTCAGACCTGGTTCAGTCCTGGTTCAGCCCTGGTTCAGCCCTGGTTCAGACCTGGTTCAGCCCCGGTTCAGCCCTAGTTCAGACCTGGTCCAGACCTGGTTCAGTCCTGGTTCAGAGAGGTTTAGACCCTTTCTAAACCTCTCTAACCTCTTGTGTCTCATTTTTCCGTTCTTTTTTGCAGTTCCTTTTGTCGCCACTTCCTGCCTCTCGTCCAATCACGTCGCTCTGATTTGCATCTCTGAGAAACTGCAGCAAAAATACGATTCTGGCTGAGAAACGCGGGTACGACGGAACAAAGGTCCAGCTGTGCGCCTCTCACGCACGCTGCCATATTTACACGGTGCTAAATTAGCGCTAATTGCTTATTGGTATTTTAATGAAGTTTTTGTGGTTTTGTTGGAGTATTTTGAGCCTCCGCAGCAGGGGGGCGCTCTAAGGCCATACACACAGCAGGTGGCAGCGCTGAGTACAGCAGCAACCAGCAACAAACACAGAGAAGAAGAGGGGCAAAGGACAGGGACCGAACCGGGACTAAAACAGGACTAATACACGACTAAAACATGACTAAAACAGAACTGATACAAGGTCTAAACCAGGACTAAAACAAGGTCTAAACCAGGACCGAACCAGGACTAAAACAGGACTGATACAAGGCCTAAACCAGGACTAAAACAAGGTCTAAACCAGGACCGAACCAGGACTAAAACCGGACTGATACAAGGTCTAAACCAGGACTAAAACAAGGTCTAAACCAGGATCGAACCAGGACTAAAACAGGACTAAAATAAGGTCTAAATCAGGACTGAACCAGGACTAAAACTGGACTGATACAAGGCCTAAACCAGGACTAAAACAAGGTCTAAAGCAGAACTAAAACAAGGTCTGAACCAGGACTGAACCAAGACTAAAAGAGGACTGATACAAGGTCTCAATCAGGACTGGACCAGGTCTAAAAATAGGACTAAAACAAGGTTTAAACCAGGACTGAAAGAGGACTGGTACAAGGTCTAAATCAGGACTGAACCAGGTCCAAAACAAGGTCTCAATCAGGACTGAACCAGGACTAAAACGGGACTAAAAGAGGACTGATACAAGGTCTGTGGTATCTGTTATACTACTGCATTATATTTTATATTGTTACTTTAAACTTGGGTTTTCTTAGGAAGATTCTCTGTTACTGTTGGGGGTTTGCAGACTAGTTGGAGCCTAAAACGGTCAGAGGTTAGGGGATACTACACTCCAGAGACATTTGGTAACTGGTACGATGGTGACAATATATCATGTCAGGTCACATTTGGTTGGGTGTTTTGTGCAAAACAAGTTAATCTATTCCAGATGTTAAAAGTGGGTTGTCCTTTGTATAGAATCTATAAATGTAACCTTAATACATTCTTCTGGGTCTTTCCTGCATTGGCCTTCTAAGGGGATCCAGACTCAAATTGTCTGTTAATTGGCTGACTCTATTATCTGTAAAATAAATCATATTTACATTTATTAGAGTTGTTGTTGAATCATTTCTGAGCATCTCCCTCCTGTGAGGCATCTGGGGAAAACGGCTACTTTAGGGTAAGTTTTTGATTTGAAGACAGTAAACTACATTAAATTTGGCGTCACGAACAGGATCAGAAGTATCTATTGAATTTATGGTGCTCTGGAACAGTGGGAATGTTTGGAAATGATTTAATGTTTGCTAAATTGCTAAATTTTGTGATATACCAGTACTGCGTATGTTTTGAGTTTTTATTGTGTTTTGTTTGTATTGAGGAAAAAAAAAGGGAAAGAATTTAAGTTGAGAAAAGGAATTAAGAGTAATGAAGAGTATTGAGTACAATGAGAAAAAGAGAAAAGTAGTAAAGGAATAAAGAGTTATGAGTAAAATGAGTAAAATGAGTAAAATGAGTAAAAGAGAAAAGAGAAAAGAGAAAAGAGAAAAGAGAAAAGAGAAAAGAGAAAAGAGAAAAGAGAAAAGAGAAAATGTGTTATGAGTTTAAACTGAGAAAAGGAATTTGAGAAAATAGCGTGATTAAAGTCGCTCAGGAAATGAATTTAAAGGTTTTTTTTTAAGGATTTTAAGAGAAATAAAGGAATAAAGGAATTTAAAGGATATGTTTAAAGTAACTTGGGAAAAATAAAGGATAAGGAAAATGAGATTAAGGAAAAGTATAAAGATGTTCTTTGGAAAATACAGCTGTGATAAGGATGAATTCATTATGGGTTATGTTTGAAGTGTGACTTTGAACAAGAACAAGAATTGGGGATATATGTTTGTGGTTTTTGTTTGGTTTGACTCCAGGGCCCGGAGGTCAGGCTGTTGTTTCTGTTTTGCTGTTTTGTTTGTATTTGTTCTATGTTTTTGTTTGTATTTGTTTTGTTTTTGTGATTTTATGTTGCATGGCCTTTGTGTCTTGTGCTGTGCGTGCGCGTGCATGTGTGTCTCGTGCTCGCTTTCTCTCTCTCTCTGTTTTTCCCTTCTTTCCTTGCTTCACCCACCCCTCTCCCTTTGCCCCTCCCTTTGCCCCTCCCTTTGCTCCTCTCTCTCTCTCTCTCTCCCTCCCTCGTCCCCGTCTCTGACTCCTCCTCCTCTTCCCTATACATTGTAACGTGTGGATGGGCGCAAGGCCCACTGGACGCTAGAGTGTGTCACCCCCTGCTGTTGAGATGAGGTGGTCATAGATTGGGGTAGTATAGTTAAAAATGTTTGATAATTGATTTAAATATTAATCATTGATGGTTGATTGGTGTTGGTATTATGAAGAGAGATAAATTGTTGGGGGAATTTTGGTGATGATATATAATTTGGATAGAGGTGTTTATATAAAGATAGATAGATATATACTGTGATATAGTGATTCAATGATTTGAATTTAGATAGGCATTTTCATAGGCCATATATATTGTATATTGATAGTATTTTTGTTTTTATTTATTACGGTCCCGTGGGAACTGCGCCAAGCTCACACGGGGAGGCGGTTCGTCCAGGCCAGGCGACAGCCCGAGCGACGTGAGCAGAACAGGCCAGGCCCGAGTGTATACATCCGGAGAGGGACCTGCGATAGCCCGAAAAAGGTCATTTCTGTTTTATCCACAAAATCTATCCACTTTATACATATACACATTGATTGTATTACACATCATAACTTGGTTGATACACATATATCATTGTACATTTGTCAGAGTATCTGATAATATTCAGTGACACTCACACAAAATTTTGGCAACAGATGACAGTCTTTACCAACAACTTGTTTGTTTAGTTTTGAGTTCTTTATATTGGTCTCCACTACTGTATTTCCTGCTGGGTACAATGATGATACAATTGCTTTAATGGGGTAGGCCTATATATGAAGTACATTCAAGGTTATATTGATTGGGTGGTTGGAAATTAGTTATTCTAATAAATCGTGGTTCATTTACTTGGGGCATCTCATTAATTGTTTTTCTTTTTTAATTGTGTTTCTCATTAAATTTTAATTTCAATCAATTTCAGTGATATCTAGGCATGTGGTTGCATTTTTAAATTGTGCTTTCTGGGGAAAAAAAACAAGGGAAGTTTGTTTAACTAGTAGTGATAACTCCTCAACTAGAGTTTAAAAAAAAAAAAAAAAGAGGGGGTACAAGTTATTTAGTAATCATTTGTAAGATTTTTCATTTGAGATTTTCATTTGTTTTTGAAAAATGGAACTGGTGATTCCTCAAATTAGCCCAGTTGGGGTAGTAAAGAAGAAGAATCCTTTAGTTAAAGATATTGATAAAGTATCGAAAAAATGGCATCGCCGATGGGCACATATTGATTTTTCATGGCAGTTGAAGGAACATTTTCACTCGATGTTATTAATACTTTAAGAGTTTTGGTATCTACGTATAAGGCAAAGCAGAAAAAGGCAGAAAAGGTCATAAAGCGGCAGAAAGAGAGACGATTGAACTTGGCGTTTACAGTTGTTTGAAATTGAAGGACAGAGGATTATAAAGGACAAATCAAAGGAAGAAAGAAAGAGCGATGGAGACGACAGACGGCAAACAAAGAAACAGAAAAGTTGATATTGCAAATAAATGAACCATTTTCTCATGTGAAAGCTCCACCAGATTATGAGAAGACAGTAAGCAATGATCCATATCAACAGTTTCCAATTGTGAAAACCGAGGGAACCTATCAACTGCGAGATGATGATCTGCGAACAATAGAAGAGGGCCAGGCAGTAACTACAGTGGAACTATATCCAAGCCTGCCAAAGAAGAAGAAGAAATTGACAGTAAGAGGATTGAGTCGAAGGTTTAAGAAAGTGGAATTGAAAGAGGCTGAGCAAAGTGAGATGGAGGAGGATATGGGTGGTTACAACCCCAAGGTTAAGAAGATGCTTGAGAGTGCGGAAAAGAAAGGAAGCAGAAAGCAAAAGAAAGTAAGTGTTCGATTACTAGAGACTGATGAAACTGACTCAGATGATGTTGAACCAGAGGACGATGAGAAAGCAGAATATAGCTATTCAGTGTCTTCTGCAACCAGAAATCATGTAGAGATACCGGAGAGTGAAAGTGAAACTGAAGTACCATCTCGTATGACTTTGAGGTCTCGAGCCAAATCTAGTGGAGATGGGAAAAAATGCTCCCAATAGTGGTGAAGGGTCAAGATCTAGAGTATCGACCTCTACAAAATACAGATCTTTCAGATATTCTAGAGAAGTTGCCTATAATCCAGGGATCGAGCACATCCTTGGATATCAAAGCTGGAAGAGATTTTAATAGGGATCCAACCTGCAATAGGTGACATTAAACGGCTTTTAGCATCTTTAATAGGAGTGGATGCCATGAATGAGATCCTAGAGCGAGCTGGATTGAATCGATATGTAAACACTGGAGTGAATGATGCAGAACTCTTCGCTGCTTGTCGAGGACGAATGTGGCGTGCTTTAAGAGACACTTTTCCAACAAATCTACATCCAGATAGTATTCTTATTGAACCACTGGGACAGCAAGAAAATCCAAGAGCTTATATTTCAAGAGCATTTCAAATGTGGCGAAATGTCACTGGACAAGACCCTGACAACAATCGCATGGAACAGTCAATCCTACGAGCTAAGATTGAAATTGGACTGCCACTGCCTGTGAGAAGTAGACTAGCTGAAGTTGTGGGATTGGGGAGTATGGAAAAAGGAGTTTATACGGATCATATCGCACATCAAGTGGAACTATATCGGAAGAAGGAGCAAGAAAGAAAAGAACAAGATCAAGATACACTTAGGAAGTTAAACCAAATCCAACTGGCTGATAATAAGAAGAAAGAGAAGACTCAAGCTGTTGTTGTGCAACCTCAGCCGCAAGTAAATCAAGAATCACAACTAGCTCCTGTACCAAGTACATCATTCACACGCCCTGTTTCTAATCAGTTCCAAAACTGGAGAGGAAGAGGAAGAGGATATGTCAATAGAGGAAGAGGATTTAATTTCAATCAGAACCAGCAAAATTCTTTAGAAGCCTGCTATAACTGTGGAGAAGTTGGCCATTTTGCTCGAGAATGTAACCAACCAAGAATGGGCTTCGAGGAGGCTTCCGAGGAGGCTTCCGAGGAGGTTTCAGAGGAGGCTTCAGAAGAGGCTTCATGGGACAATCTATTCCATCACAGGCCCCAGGACCAGTGAATCTCTGCGCTGGCCCAGAACTTGGATTTTAGGGGTGCCCGGAGAACCCGAGAGGGAGGTGTCAGCTGGTAGCATCACAATCGGAAACAGATCCAACGATTACAGTGGAAGTTAATGATCGTCCATTAAACTTGATGGCTGATTCTGGAGCTGCTTTCACTTGTTTACGGCCTAAAGATGCTATGAATCTCCCCATGTCTGGACATTTTGTACGGACAATCGGGTTTGAGGGGGTAAAACAGCTGATTCCTCTCACTAAACCAGTACAGCTCCGATATAAAAATAAAGAAATTACAATACCTGTACTTGTATCAGATAAAACTCCAGTATCGCTTTTGGGAAGAGATGCTTTGTGCAAAATGAGATGCACTATTCATTGTAGACCAGACGGATGTTTGGTGGATGTGCCAGAGGAAGTTCAAGATCAATTGTTGCTAACTTCAGAAATTGACACTTCAACAGTCTTTTGGCTTGGAAATCTTAGCCTAAAATTGTTGGAATCAGCTAAACAATGGGAGAAATTTATTTTTGCAAATCTGCTTAATCCAAAGACTCCTGAATATCAATCACATTGTACTCTGAAGTATTTCAAAGACACTATTCATTTAAATCCGGAAGAGTGGCGAAGTAAACAACCTGAGAAAATCCAACTTAGTTCAAGTTATATTATTGTGGGGCCCCAAGGAGCTGCAATGAAAATTGATGGTAATGACTATCTGACCAAAGAGTTTGAGATAGAAAACAGTGTTCCACATGTGACTTTGTTGACAGCTGATGATTATGAACCGAAGCATATTGGAGCAATGATGAAGGATGCAGAGAAAGCAAAATTTGCTCCCTTGAAAGAAAATCATAAAATCTGGAGGAGTGATGATCAGCAATTTCTAAAATTATGATCTTTGCACAAGGATATGGAACACCACAAACTGTTACAATAACAAATGAATCAATACTCAGTATGTCAGATTCAAAGCATCTGGAAGAAGAAATGTTGCAGAAGTTCCTGAATGTCTGTGGTGGTCAAACACAGCAGTACCGATATTGACTGGTTAAACCAGCTCAACCAGTGCATGTTGAACTTAGACCAGGAGCAAGGCCTCCTTGGATAGACCAATATCCTTTGAAAGAAGAAGCAATTAAAGGCATTGAATTGCAAATTGAAGGTCTGGTACAAGCTGGAGTCCTGGAGATAACAGAAAATCCTCAAAGCAATACACCACTACTGCCTCTGCTGAAACTGGATGAAAGTTATCGTTTGGTGCATGATTTGAGGGCACTTAATGAGGTCGTGGGGGACATTCCAGCTGAGGTTCCAGATCCACATACTATTCTTGCAAATCCCACCAGAAGCGTCATATTTCACAACAATAGACCTTGTGGAGCATTCTTCAGTATACCACTAAGCACTGAGAGTCAAGGTCTATTTGGCTTTACTTTCAAAGATCAGCATTACATTTACAAGCGTTTGCCCTCAGGGATTCAAGCACTTTCCGCATTTTCAATCGCATTTTGAAGAATGATTTGATGGGGATTGACAGCAATTGAACAGTACACAGTAATACAATATGCTGATGATATTGCACTCTGTGCACCGGACAAGGAAACGTGCCACAAAGACTCTATAAAATTGTTACAAATCTTGGCTGAAAAAGGACATAAGGTTTCGCAGAAGAAACTGCAGTATTGTCAAGAGAAAGTGGTGTATTTGGGACAAGCAATATCTAAAGGTCGAAGAAGCATTGCTGACAATCATTTGAAGCCATTCGCAAGGCCCCAAACCAAGAACAGTTAGAGAGATGATGACGTTTTTTGGGAATCGCTGGCTATTCATCTGCATGGATTGAGGACTATGCTAGTCTCACAGGACCATTAAGAGCTATGATCAAAGAGATAGGTAAAATACACAATTACATGGGAATTTAACTTGGACTCATGATGGACTTGTTTCATTTGAAACTTTAAAGCAGAGATTTCAAGAAGCGCCAGCATTGGCACTTCCGGACTATTCTAAAAACTTTTGCTGTATGTGTCTACATCTACGGGGGTAAATATGCATGTGCGGTTCTCTGTCAGCCGACAGGGACAGGGTAAAACCACAGCCAATCACTTACTATTCTACTGCATTTTCAGATGTAGAGTTGGGTCTTCAGATCTGCTATAGAGCGATGGTGGGGTTCAGTTAATGTATGAGAAGGCCTCAGCTATTACAATGGGTTATCCTGTAACAATCTTACCCATCATAGCCTGAGAAATCTTTTGAACTATGGTAAACATAATGCTGACTATGTCCAGACTCAGAGTTTATCATAGACTTCTAGAACAGGAAGATGTTACCTTGATGAGATGTTCTAATGTAAACCCCGCAGAAACCTTACCTACATCAGAAGATGGGGAACCACATGATTGCATTCAAGAAGTAGAAAGATATGCTAAATTGAGATCAGATTTACAGGCCCTTCCTTTGAGAGCGCCTGAATTGGAGTTTTGGACTGATGGATCCTGTTATCGGATAGGAGACCATCTGAGAGCAGGATATGCAGTGGTGAAAGCCAAGGGAGATGATTTTGAGGTGGTGAAGTCTGAAATTGTACCACAACCTGCTTCAGCTCAATTGGCTGAACTTGTAGGTTTGACCGAAGCATGTTTGCTGGGACAGGGAAAGCGTGTAACAATCTATACTGATTCTGCTTATGCACATAATGTTTGGATCCCCTATACAGCACTATGCTCAAATAATGAAGTTGTTAGAGGCTGTGATGAAGCCTACAGAAATAGCCATAGCTAAATGTGCAGCACATAAATTAGATGTGTCTAGAGTGACCCGAGGTAACAAGGCAGCTGATGAAGCAGCTAAAGTAGTGACTGGAGCCAACAAAATGGGTAAGATTTTTTTAGTCACTCATGAAGTAGATTTGGAAGATAAAGTTACTCTTAGAGATGTTATTTCAATGCAAGAGGTTGCATCTGCATTGGATAAGCAGCTCTGGCAAGATCGAGGTGCTGTGCAGGATTGTACTGGCTTGTGGCGGAATCATGAGGGACTGATGGTTGCACCGCCAGACCTATTAGGTCTGATGATTCAGGAGGCACATGGTATGGCTCATGTATCAAGAGGTGAGGTGAAGAGAAAAATCACAAAGGAATATGGATTTTGGGCTCTATTTGTTGGAACAAATTGACTATTATATTAGTAAGTGTGTAATTTGTTTGAAAAACAATATTCGGAAGGGGGAGTATCAGTCTCTCCTGGCTATATCCCAACTCCAACAGGTCCTATGAAGGAATTGGTAATTGATTTTGTTGATATGATTAGACCAGTAGGAGGTAAAAGATACATGTTAGTAGTCGTTGACAGATTTTCAAGGTGGACAGAAGCCTGTCCAACTAAGAGAAAAGATGCTCACTCAGTTGCCAATTTTTGTGTCGAGAAGTTGTCACTGATGGGGGCTTCCTGATAGAATTTCATCAGACAATGGCAAGGAATTTGTGGATAAAACTGTGCGTTTAATTTTGCAAAAATTGGGAATTAAACAGCGTTTTGGATCGGTTTACCATCCGCCAAAGTCAAGGTATTTGCGAAAGAATGAATGGAGTTTTGAAAAATCGCATTACAAAAATCTGTCAGCATACAGGTTTAAACTGGGTTACAGCTCTTCCATTGGCTTTGATGGCCTGTCGATCTAGTGAATTGCGTGATTTGCATGTAACACCACATGAATTACTTACGGAAGGCGGATGCCTACCCACGTTTAGCGTACTAGTGGCAAGGGTCCAAATCTGACACTGTTAGACAGTGAAATGCGAGCTTATGTGAAATATATGTCTGAATTACATAAGAAATTATCTACATATGTTTCAGATAAGCAAAACAGGAGCAAAACAGGAGGAAAAACAGGAGGAAGAGCAAAGAAAAGAAATAGTACAGCCTGGAGATCAGGTGTTTGTGAAGGTTTTAGGAGGAAATGGTATAACGAGCGCCGTGAAGGACCATTTGAAGTTGTGTACGTAGTACAGGGACAGCAGTTCAGGTTCGCGAATGTCGCCACGCGGTATCATTTGTCGCACTGTGTCAAGGTTCCAACGGAGGACCTACGCCTCAGAGCCAAATTGAGGATGGCAAGAGAGCCGAAAAAGAGCAGGAGTGTCAGCAGAAGAGACTGATTGGACTTTGGATAAATCTGATGATTCTTTGTGCACTGCTGAGACACTCAATGGGGATACCTCAGTTAATGGAGAAGGACATTTCAAGGAGGTTGATTTACGATATGTCCCAGGAACAATTGAACCGGACCGAGGAGATGATGGATCAGAAATCAATGGACCTGAAGAGTCGCTTGTATCAAGTCCGAGGAGAACAACACGAGAAAGGAGACGACCTAGTCGGTACAGAGACTAAGGTGGAAGTAGTTTTGGGAAAAGCAGCTTTGCTTCCGTGTCCATGTAGTGTAGAGAATACTAATGATGAACGCTGACCGGAAATGGAGGATCAGTTTGGGAAAACATTGACCTCTCAAGGACATTTGGGGATAAAGAAGTATGTTGTTGAATGACAAGAGAGATTGAAGATTGTCGGAGATTGTAGTCTTTATTTACACCAATCGCAAGAAAATGACCAAGGATGGTATAAATGTCTGTATCCTGATCCACAGTTGGTAGAGAAAAAGGAGCGAGGTGAATGGTTGGGTTCAATTTTTAGGACAAAGATTGTAATCTTGATGGTAGTGGTCTCAAATGAAACCATACCAGCAGGAGTTAGTGATGAGTCACAAGGGAGGGTCACCTTTGGGCCAGCGGTAGAGGCAACAGACCAGAAGCTTGAAGTTCTAACTCAGAGACTGAGGTTAAGTTAGAAAAATCATTTTTAACGGCAGTCAGCCCACAGTCTACTAATTTGTTTGATTCTGTTTTTGGTAGTTCGGGAATCGGTTGGTACATCGGTATTTCTCAAGTGTTGGTGTTCCAATTGACTCGGGGATACACTTGAATGGGTCAATAATATGGGTGAAAGTTTGGTATTGTCAGGACCTGAGACAAGAAGGTCTGTTCAAGGCCCAAAGAAATATGTTTTATATAATGATCTAAAAATGGGCCCTGTGGTAGGTGACTGTTCGTTGGTGGTAAGATATTTTTCACGAGAAGATCAAGGTGATTATATTTGTAAACATTTTCAAAGAAAGCATACATTTATTATGGAGAATAGACGTTGGATACCTGGGTATAAAATACATAAGATAACTTTACTTGTGAACGAGGAGGTTTCTGATCTGTTATCTGCTTCAGGGCAATTGTCTACAACAATGATCAGGTTACTGTGAAGGCTTATATCTACTGGTTTGGGTCAAAAGGTGACTACGACTACTCAGAAATTTGATAATGTTACAATTAGCCTGAAGAAAACGGAAACACCAATTCCAATTACAAAGAATGCATTAACTACTGTAACTACAGTAATACCAGCTATTACAAAAACAGAAACAATACCGATTACAATAGTTACTGCAACACCTACAACAACTAGTATAACTAGAATAACCACTACACCTAAACCTACATTAGTGACTATGTTTAATATAACAGATACTGAGATTATTTGATATGGAGACTGATGACTTGATAGCAGCTGATATTGAGTTAGCTGAGGTATGATTGGACTGAATTTGTAGGGAAATCTTGATTTGTATTAGGGTAGTGTCAGTGCGAAAGGGAGGACTGTCTAGGATTATTTTCTATTTTTGTTTAATTTTCCCTACTTGCATTTCAAATTATATTAGTTTATTTTATTTTATCTTATATTATCTTTACATTCATCATATTTTACTATATTTACTTTTTATACTTATATTAGCACTCATATACATTCATACATTTATATTTTACAATTTATGTTCTATGATTTTTCTTAGTGTTTGATTGTATTTGGCAACAAGATACTCGTATGGTGTTTTTGTTTTTTCTAGGATCACTGTGGAGAGGTGTGAAATGGACAGTGGAATGGACTAAATGGACTGGAGCTGATTGAAGCTTGATGGACAGTGGAGTTTTTGGAGCTGAACTCACATCTGGACTTTTGGAAAATGGGGTTTTACTTATAATTAGCATATATTAGTATACTATATGTGTATTATGATGTTTGTATCCATTTGTGTTTTCAGTTATTTTATGTATTCATTTATATGATGTTGGTAGATGGTGTTGATGTTAATTAAATATAATGATGATTATTATATTATAATAAGGACATCCCTCTAGATTAGCTTCAAAATAGCATGGCTGCTGCATGGGCCGGTGAGGAGTCTTTTCCAGCGCGAATTTGACTAATTGAAGCTGTTGCTGGTTTTTCGCCCTCATCATTGTTAGCTAAGAAGTTAAGTAATTGATTTGTCATTTGGTAGCAGAGACTTTTGGAAGTCTCGAAGGAGGAAATGTGGTATCTGTTATACTACTGCATTATATTTTATATTGTTACTTTAAACTTGGGTTTTCTTAGGAAGATTCTCTGTTACTGTTGGGGTTTGCAGACTAGTTGGAGCTTCAAAACGGGTCAGAGGTTAGGGGATACTACACTCCAGAGACATTTGGTAACTGGTACGATGGTGACAATATATCATGTCAGGTCACATTTGGTTGGGTGTTTTGTGCAAAACAAGTTAATCTATTCCAGATGTTAAAAGTGGGTTGTCCTTTGTATAGAATCTATAAATGTAACCTTAATACATTCTTCTGGGTCTTTCCTGCATTGGCCTTCTAAGGGGATCCAGACTCAAATTGTCTGTTAATTGGCTGACTCTATTATCTGTAAAATAAATCATATTTACATTTATTAGAGTTGTTGTTGAATCATTTCTGAGCATCTCCCTCCTGTGAGGCATCTGGGGAAAACGGCTACTTTAGGGTAAGTTTTTGATTTGAAGACAGTAAACTACAGGTCTAAGGCCTAGTCTAAACTAGGACTGAACCAGGACTAAAACGGGACTAAAACAAGATCTAAATCAAGACTGACCCAGAACTAAAAAAAACACTAAAACAAGGTCTAAACCAGGACTGAACCAAGACTAAAAACAGGACTAAAACAAGGTCTAAATCAGGACTGAACCCGAACTAAAACAGGGCTTAAACAGGGCTAAACACGGATTAAACCAGGACTAAAATCGACATTACGAAGGACTGGAGTTTAAATCTGCAGATGAGGGTTTTTTTTGTGCATTTGTGGAATAAAAGATGTTTGTGATTTTCTCTGTAAATGTAAAACTCTGAGCTGCATCATCCTGGACTGAGGCCCCATCATCCTGAAACATGGACCTAAAGCTCAATCCTGCAGCCAGGTCCTCCTCACCAGGGTCCTCACATCTGCCAATGGAATATTAGAGGAATTTTATAACCAAACGAACAACCTTTTCCATGGAAACACGCAGGAGGAGGCTCTTTTCCACGGCAAATGTGAAAATAGAAAATTTCCTATAGCGTTGTTCCATTTTCAAGGGGCTTAATGCACTTTTCATCAAGGACCCACTCATCCATTCACTCACCCATTCACTCACCCATTCACTCACTCAGACACCAGTGTACGCAGACACTGGTGCGAGGGGGTTAAGTGTTTTGCCCAAGGACACAACGGCAGCATTCATCTGTGGGAGCTGGACTCAGACCGACTGTGACCACTTTACCAGATGTTTATGTCGAGAGTTTGTTTAGAGCGAGATTCAAACCAACCACCGAACTTCAGACGAACGAAAAGGTTTTATTTCTGTCTTTTTTTCATGGTTTGGGGTTTTCATGCGACTTATACTTAGGTGCAACTTTCACATGTTGGATATTTTCACACTGACAGCCAGAGGGCGCTCTAGGCTTGTGTGCCAGTATCTGCGACTCCTGTCATGTCATAGACCCTTTTAGTGTGAGTAAACAGTGGTGACGTAGGCTCGGTTGCGCACACATTTTGGCCATAAAAGTACAGCAGAACTGAGCAGCTTGTCGAGCTCTGTGAAAGGATTATCGTCAAAAGATCGAGAATATTTCCTCAGCAAGCTGAACTTTGACAAACGTGTCCGACTGCCAGATCCTTGTGCGATCAGAGAGTAAAACTTTTAAACTTTAGTCCAATGGTTGAATACTGATTCTGACAAACACACACAGAACAACCAGACATTTTGGTGCTGGAAATGTTTTTTCTGTCCGTGTTCAGTCAGATTGAATCAAAATGAAAGGGGAACAATGTCACTTCCTTTGCCAAAATGTGCACACAGCTTTTTTTTTTGTCACTTCTGCCCTAAAAGGGTCTATTCCTCCTGCACCGGAGTCACTTCTCACTCTAGTGCACATGTCTCCTGCAGAAAGAGCCGCTGTCCCGCCACAAGTGAAATCTGCAGCTGAAAACGGTTTGGAGTGAGCGAGAAACTTGTGTTTGACTGGAGAAAAGTGGAGGATTCTCTGAGTGGCTGTCACTCATGCCTCACAGCAAGAAGGTTCTGGGTTCGATCCCCAGGTTGCCCGGGGCCTTTCTGTGTTCACGGTTTGCATGTTCTCCCATCACCGTATCAGCGTATTGGAAACGATTTGTACCAGAAACGCTAGTCACATGACTAGGCTGGCGTCATGTCACCACGATTTCACGACACCATGTGGGCGTAAAAACAAGGCAGTGAAGCGCCGCGTCTGAAGGTGCAGCAGCCGATTTCAAGCCGAGGAAGATGACAAGTGTGAAAACAGCCTTTTCGTGGACCGACGCTGTTTCCTGTTTGTCTAAGGTTTGTTTAAACTTTTCCGCAATAGCGTCACATGCCCAATGTCACAAACCCAGTGAATCAGGAAGGAGCAAGTCACAGTGACGCGGCCCAATTAGGAGGTAACTAGAGCTCCTACGTCAGCGTATCAGCGTCCACACAGCGCCGGATCAGATCTGTGCTCAGGTGAATATGTCGGAGCTGGCGTATCCAGATCGTTCTTTCTCCGGAGTCATTTTCCATCGGATTAGTGAGAACAAACACTGCATCTGCAATGAAAACGACTCGTATACGCACTAGTGTGAATGGGGCCTATGAAAAGGAACTACTACTGTACTAGAATAGGACCCAGAAGAGATCGCTAAATTGCCCAAACGTGCCTGGAGGACGTCTAAGCGTGAAACACAAACATTTCTCACGATTTTATATAGTTTGGTTTGGTTTTATGGTGTTTGGCCAAAAGTCTGTGGCGCGACACTGTGCAGCTTTTTGTTCTTCTGAGCTGTGAGTTTGTTTTGTCTTTTTTCCTCTGAATCCGAGTGTGAAATTTGATTAAATTCAGTCTGCTGTATACTACCAGACCTGGAGGAGCAACGGAGAGAAAGAGCGAGAGAGGAAGAGGGGGGGAGGGGGTATGGAGTGTTCATTATGCTCGCCCCCTGGTGGTGTAATCCTCTTGTTACAGACTCACACTTCTCAGAAAAACAGCAGGAGAAATACCAGCACAGTCTCAGGGTCAGACCTGTGCTTCAGACCAACTTCACGACGTGTGGAAAATCTTAAATCAGGCTACAAACAATAGCTCAAGTCCACATTTCCAGGAAAGAACATGAGCGTGGCGAAGGTGAGTGGGCTTTAAAAACCCGGAGGAGTTTCTTCATCATCAGATGTGAGTGTTTGAGCAAAGGCTGATTCATAAAAATAACATTTGTTCTTATAGAAACCAGGAACCAGAACACACGTAAACTCACCTCCACCGACGCAAAGGTCTGGCAAACGCAAGTCCTGGTTTAGTCCTGATTTAGTCCTGGTTTAGTCCTGGGTTAGTCCTGGGTTAGTCCTGGTTTAGTCCTGATTTAGTCCTGGTTTAGTCCTGGTTTAGTCCTGGGTTAGTCTCGGTTTAGTCCTGGTTTAGTCCTGGGTTAATCCTGGGTTAGATCTGGTTTAGATCTGGTTTAGTCCTGGGTTAGTCCTGGGTTAGTCCTGGGTTAGATCTGGTTTAGATCTGGTTTAGTCCTGGGTTAGACCTGGGTAAGCCTTTGTTTACTCCTGGTTTAGTCCTGAGTTGGACCTGGTTTAGACCTGGTTTAGTCCTCGTTTAGACCTGGTTTAGACCTAGTTTGTACCATCTTTAGTCCTAGGTTAGACCTGTTTTAGACCTGGTTTAGACCTGGTTTAGTCCTGATCTAATCCTGTTTTAGACCTGGTTTAGACCTGGTTTAGTCCTGATTTAATCCTTGTTTACTCCTGGTTTAGACCTGGATTAGACCTGGGTTAGACCTGGTTTAGCCCTGGGTTAGACCTGGTTTAGTCCTGGTTTAGTTCTGGTTTAGTCCTGGATTAGTCCTGGTTTAGATCTGCTTTAGTCCTGGTTTAGATCCAGTTCAAACCTGGCTTAGACCTGCCTTAGACCTGGCTTAGTCCTGGTTTAGATCTGGTTTAGACCTGGTTTAGACCTGGTTTAGACCTGGTTTAGATCTGGTTTAGACCTGGTTTAGACCTGGTTTAGTCCAGGTCCTCTTGAGGTTTGTTTCTGACGCGGCTCAAACAGGAAGTTGACATTTTGCGGACAGCTCCATCTCGCCGTGTGAAGTCGGCGATGGCGGCGCTCCCCGGTGGATCGGAGTCATCAGTGTCCGGAGACGAGATAAAGACGAAAGTAATGAGATTCAGACAGGAGTGACAGAGGTGAAGAAGAGAGGGAGGAGGAGAGGAGGAGAGGAGGAGAGGGCTGATACTGAGCGAGGGAGAGCGGAGGAGAGAGGTGAGGAAGACGAGGAAAGAACGAGATGAATGGAAGAGTGGTCACATTACGCCGAGACCGACAGTGACGTTATTTAAAGAGCTCAGCACAAACGTATTCCATCATTTGGGGGTTTAACATGACAGTTTCCTTGGCCCTTGAACAACACACTTTATGATAAGGCCTTTGATCTTGAGCTGGTCTTGGTCTTGGTCAGGTTTAGCTGGAGGGTTTGACCTTTTGTGCATGTTTAGGGTTGACGGGGAAATCAGACACGAGGAGAATATCCAAACTCCACTCAGTTAAACCACTCTCATTAAAGTTGAACTCAGGCACGTTTGAAGCTAAAGTCCATTACTAGAGGTGGTTGAATTCTGTCAGAAGCCAAAAACGGCACAGATCAGTGTTTCCTCGGTGGAGATCTCACTGTGGCAGTGAGTCTGTCAAGACAACAAACTAGTGTAGTGATGGGGCAAGTTTTTAACTTCTACGTAAAACGACAATTTGCTTCACACTGAAGAAGCTTAACACCACTTTAACCCATCTGACAACAGCCACAAGTCTAACAAACAAAACGCTCTGCCTGGTTCACTCATTAGTGTCTGGAAACGTTATAAAACAACTTTATAATCATATAGTCTTACCTCTGTTGATTTCCCTCTGCACATCCATCCATCCATTTTCTCCCGCTTAATCCAGCTGGGTCGCGGGGGCAGTTTGCTGCACAATCCTCATAGCACCTGACCCCCCCTATGAACCCCTCTGCAGGTGGTGAGCCCACAGGAGGGTGGACGTCATGGTCCTTGATGTTAGTTCATAGGGGTGCAGGCATGTTTTAGGTTGATGGGGGAAACCGGAGTACCCGGAGGAAACCCATCCAGACACGGGGAGAACATGCAAACTCCACACAGAAAGGCCCGGGCGACCCGGGGATCAAACCTGCAACCTTCTTGCTGTGAGGCCTGAGTGTTGACACTCAGCCACCGTGCTGCTCCCTCTGCACATGCATCGACTACTGAGAGTGATGAAGAAGAGCAACTGAAAGTTGTTGAAAGAAAATGGTTCGGGAATGTATTTTTAGCGTTAAAAAAATTCACTCGTAAATAAATGGGATTAGAAACAACATCGGCGATCGAGTCTTTTGGGCTTTCGTATGTGCAGCAGTAAATCAACAAAAGTAATTCTAAGGGTGCTTATAAAGTTGTTTTATAACGTTTCCAGACACTAATGAGTGAACCAGGCAGAGCGTTTTGTTTGTTAGACTCGTGGCTGTTGTAAAATGGGTTAAAGTGGTGTTAAGCTTCTTCAGTGTGAAGCAAATTGGTGTTTTACGTGGAAGTTCAGAACTTGCCCCCATCACTACACTAGTTTGTTGCCTTGACAGACTCACTGCCACAGTGAGATCTCCACCAAGGAAACACTGATCTGTGCCGTTTTTTGGCTTCTGACAGAATTCGACCTCCTCTAGCAAATGGACTTTAGCTTCAAACGTGCCAGAGTTCCCTTTTAAAGTTCCTCTTTAAAGCAAACACTGTGACTGTGACGATAAACAATGTAAATACACATCATTAAAGCGACAGTGTTTTAGTGCTTCTGTCCTCACACTGAGTCTGTCCCCTCCCTCTTTCTCTCTCTTCTCCCTCTCGTTGTTGCTGTTTGTTGTTTTCTGACTCACTCTGCTCTGTTTGTGTGTCGGCCATGTTTGTTTCAGGTGTCACCCCCCTCCCCAGACGCTTCCCCTCCTCCCTTTCTCTCTCTTTCTGTCAGATCTTCTCTATACGTCGGCGGCAGCTCCTATAGCTTCATCTTCTCTGGTCTCTGTCACATGTCTGAGATTTGACTATGTGAGAAAGTCCGTGAAGCTAAAATGATCAGTTTAAAGGTCTGGTTGCACTTTGCTCCTGTGTTCTTTGAAGCTCCCACATTTTTCGTTTCACATCTGAAGAAGGGGTTGACCCGAAGAGTCACATTGTGGTGTCATTAAAATAAAAATAAAACTTTAGGAGCTTCAAAAGTTACAGATTATTTATGGATGGAGGTACAGGAGCCTCCATTCTCGCACCACCAGATTCGCCAACAGCTTCATCCACCAGGCTGTTAGTATGCTGAACTCTCTCTCTACTCATCAGACGGCCTCCCTAAGAGGAACTGTGAACTTTTCTTTCATTTTCTTCTTATTATTTAATTTAGCTTTGACTGAGAGCGAGAAACATAATTTCATTTTTTCATATATGAATATTCAAATTTGACAATAAACTTTATGAATCTTTGAATCTTGAATGTTCTGGGCCAACATCAGACAGGAAATACTCTGATTACGTTCTACTGAAGGGCTGAATGATCCTCTGGGCTTTACACAAAGTGGCCCATTCCAGTTCAATAAACACATTTCTCCCAGAACAGTAACTATCTATAGCCACAATAAGCGATGTTGAGGTGTCGCATATTTTTGACCATCTTCATAAATCTGCCCCAACACCAAATCTTCATCTAACAAGGTCGACAAAGAACAAATTCTGTCCATGAAGAATTTAACCACAACCATCAAGGGAAGAAAGACGAAAACTTAAGAAGATTAGAATTGATTTTGTGATGTTGATATTAGCATAGACTGATAGATTTGTGCAGTTTAAATATTGTAGATGTTCACAGATTAAATGTCGACCATTTAAACTGCATAAATCTCTATGTCTATGCTGATAATTGACATCGCAAAATCGATTTTTTATTTTAATTGTAGAATCAGTCTGAGTGAACAAGTTATTTATGTTTTCTTCATGACCACAACGTTAGTGTTGCTCAGTAGTTTCACTGATGCTCGTCGTTAACTTTTCATCTTTCTTCCCTTGATAGTTGTGGGTAAATTCTTCATGGACAGAATCTGTTCTTTGTCGATCTTGTTGGATGAAGATTTGGTGTTGGGGCAGATTTATGAAGCTGGTCAAAAATATGCGACACTTTTCCACAGGGATTTTGCCGTAGAAAAGCACCAACATCGCGACACTTCCTGTCGTTGTGATAATAGTTTATTGTATTTACAGGTATTGGCATTTTTGTATTTACAATAGATTCAGGAACTTACTCAGAGAATTCACATGAAAGAGAAAAAAACAGAGGTAAAATACATCTCCACTTTGGTCCACGGGGACATGTGGCTAAGAAACTTTGAACTAGAATGACATGAGTTTAATGCCACACTGTAAAACTTTTCAGACAAAGCAATATCTCCATGGAAACAAGTTTGTGGCAATCGAGTCTTTTGGGCTTTGGCCTGTGCAGTGGGAAATCAACAGAGGGAAGTGTGAGGTGCTTATAAAGTTGTTTTCTAACATTTCCCGACACTAATGAGTGAACCAGGCAGAGCGTTTTGTTTGTTAGACTCGTGGCTGTTGTCAGATGGGTTAAAGTGGTTTAAGCTTCTTCAGTGTGAAGCAAATTGGAAGTTCAGAACTTGCCCCCATCACTGCACTAGTTTGTTGCCTTGACAGACTCACTGCCACAGTGAGATCTCCACCGAGGAAACACTGATCTGTGCCGTTTTTTGGCTTCTGACAGAATTCAACCTCCTCTAGGAACGGACTTTAGCTTCAAACGTGCTGAAGTTCCCCTTTAAACAACAGGATGGCTTCACATGGATTTTTCAGATATTGGTGCAGATTTACAAACCCATGGAAAGCCCCACATATTAAAGTTAATCTGTTTCTCTTCCCTCCTTGTCTCTCTCGCTTACCCACCCCTCTCCCTTTCTCTGTTTCTCTCCTATATCCTCTGTCTCTCTTTCACTCTCTCCTCTCCTCTTTCCAGCCTCCTCAGTCTCTCTCCCTCCTTCCCTTCCTCCTCTCTTCAAAACGCAGCACAAATCTGGTCAGACAGCTCCCCCTGGCGACGGACTGAAGAAGAAGGAGCCTCCTTTGGTCGTTCAGTATAATGGCCGAATCTCATTTCTCTTCCCTCGCTTCCTTCTCCTTGATTCCTCTTCTCGATCCTCCATTTTCCTGTCAATCAAACGTGTCATATTAAGTGGTGTCCCAGAGAAAACCGCGGAAGGAAGGAGGAAACATGAGGGAGGCTTCAGGAGCAGACATCAGAGAAAAGAATCAAACTTTATTGGTCTCAGTGAGGATTTATTTATGTCCTCTCTCCTCGCTGTGTCTCCTCTGTGGGCGGGACTTCCTCACCCATTTCCTGCAAAATCAAGGAGAGGAATCAAGAAGAATTAAGAGAAAAAAGAGAAATGAGATGCGGCTGTTACATTTTAGGGATTTACAAGTTCAGAGTTCTCTTATTTTTGGTTTTGTTTCGTAAAATTGATGTTTACAATTTTGCTCTTGTATTTTTAATTTAACTTTGCACATCATTTCACAAATTCACAGGATAAAACTTGCATTTGGATCTTATTATTTGTATTATTTTGAAGCTACAAGATTATTATTCACAGCAATTTACAGTACAGTCTATAGTTTAACTTGAGCTGGACGTCAGAATTCTCGGAGTTTGCTGTTTAATTGTCAAATTGCAGATTTGTTGAGCTGATTCATGGTTCATCTCTCTAATTGGACTATCCACAAGAAACAAAAATGGGCGCAAGGTTTAGTGTATTCTCTGTCAGAATAAATAAACAAAAGTCAAATGATTTTTTCACAATGGTTTCAGAAAGCAGTGCCGTTATTCAACCCCAAAGATGTGACAGGTGAAAGGACTTTAGATTAATAAGATTAGAGAAAGATACTTTATTGATCATGAGGGAAGTTCAAGTTTTGCTGCAGTAACATTTCTACTGTCCATCTCAGTGGCCTTCAGTCAAAGGTCTCAGTGCAGTTTAATAGGAGCACTGGTCAGGTGGTGTCAGCAGATCTGAGTTGGGGCAGTTTGAGGAGAGGAAGAGCCAAAAGTGCCCCTCCTCTGTGTCCTGCAGCATCACAGGGGCCTCCAGGGAGATCCAGGTGAACACAACAGGAAAGGTCTCGTTCTTACTCCACTCTGATGTTTCGGTTGGTGATGAAATGGTTCATTCCCTCAACACGTGTCCTCTGGAAGGTCTTCTGCCACATTCGCTGCCACAAATGGTGTAAAAAGCCTGTAGCATCCCAAATAACAAAATTCTGTGCTTGGTAGAACTAAAATTGTGGAAAAAGTGTGTAACATTGTGAATTCTTGCATCAGTCATAATCTGAGGGAGCTTTGTTGCTCCATTTTTTAGCCTTATGGTCATTTGCAAACATGGTTTTCTGTATTTTGGCAAAACAAATGACTATTTAAGATCCTCTTTACTGTTGGCAGGGATCAGATTAGTCAAAAATTGGCTTAGTGCTGGTTTAGACCTGATGTAGTCGTGGTTTAGATCAAATTGGTCAAAAATAGGGACCCCTGAGATATTTCCTGTATAAAACTGGGACAAATCACTGGTTTTGTATAAATCTGCTGGGACAGGGGACACAGGGCTCAAAACTGGGACTGTCCCGAGTAAATAGGGATGTCTGTTCACCCTAATCTCAAATGTCCATAGCTTGGTCCTTAGCTAGTCTCAAACAGCTCATTTCACACAATCCAACAGCCCCTTTACTTGTGTCCTTTGAACTGCACACGCTGCACTTCTTAGTTGGTTAAAATCCCATGATATGTTAAAAACTGAGCCTAAAAATCAAAAAGTTTCATAAATTGCTCAGTGGTTGAGCCAGGCAAACACAAAGGCAGCCATTTACTCTGTTGTTGTTATTCGATTTTTTAATTTTTTTATTTATTTATGTATTTATTTATTTTACAGGACAAGTTAGTGAAGCCAATCCCAAACAAATAACGAGAAAGTTCATCATTTGTAATAATTAGAGATCTCTTATGTCCTTGTGGAGGCGCCGTAGACTGAGCTGCAGCGGAAACGGAAGCGGCAAGTCTCACTGCGCCGCAGTTTAAGCTAAAAGCGCAAATTGAACCCCACAAAACCGTCAAAATGAACAAAATGAACAGGTCCGAGGAGTATGATTCGTATGAGATCGAGGAGCCGAGTGACGAGGAGCGAGCCCAGAGCAGGTAAAAGGTTTAGAAATATTTTAAAAGATGAAAATGAAGCTAAACCAAGCTAACGCGTGGCTAGGTGGCTAATGCTAACATGTAAATAAACCCACGCAGCCAACAGTTTTTTTAATAATAAAGAAAGTTACAACAAAACGTCAACATTTGTTTACGCTCTACCGTTTGTCTTTTGTGTTTTTACATATTTTATCTTTTTTGCTTTCTTTTTGTTAAATAAAATAAACTATAACGGGGCAGTTATGGCAACACACACTGGAGAAGTAGATAGTCGATTGGACTGTCTCAAAATAGGAATCACTTGTTTCTAAGGCTTGGATAATTATAGAAGAGATAATACTTCCTGCAGAGAACACCGGGTTTTGAAGATCTTGGGGGTCTAAAAGTTGCTAACCCTGTAGTTTAGACCTCTACAAACATGTTTTGAAATGCATGGGATTCTTGGTTTAGTTCAGATTTAGATTTCAGTCTCTCTCTCATGTGAATTCTGCTCCTGGGCAGGTTTAAAATGCAGTTGTGGAGATTGAATCAATGCAAAAGATGCTGATTCAAAGTCTTTCTTGTCTATGAAATTTAAAGTGATCATATTTGTTTTTAATATAATCAAATTGATGATCGTAGGAGATAAATACAAGCTCTTTTATCAAACAGCCCTAGTTTTATTTTCCTCTGATCCCACTCTCTTTTCTCTCTCCCTCTTCAGCTCTGAGGATGAGTTGGAGGTGTTGCTACATGGCACTCCGCAGCAGAAAAAGAAGCTGATTCGTGAGTACCTGACTGGAGAAAGCGAGTCTTCGAGCGCAGATGAGTTTGAGAAAGAGATGGAGGCGGAACTCAGCTCCACAATGAGGGACATGGAGGGCTCCTGGGGGCCCGGGACCAGCGCACCAGGGCAGGGTAGGTCTGAACCAAGGAGGAACAGTATAAAACAACTTTAAATGTTTAAGACATCATAATCCTGTCAAGTCCTGCTAATATCATCCCATTAAAGGGCTCATGTTACGGTATTTTCTGATCTGGTATAATGTTGTTTCTGCATCAAACATACCAGGAGCTGTGTTTTGTTTTTTATCATACATGTTTGACACACAAACCCTATATATTTATTAGGAGTTATTTTCTCAAACAGAAAACACTACCCCAATACTATTGTGTCACTCTTTTCTTGGAGCCAGATCACAACTTTGTTTTTCATCATGATTCCTGTAAAGTTTGTATGTTTATTAGTATATCTTACCTTGTCTAAAGTTTTTTATTTCTCTATTATAAGCTGGAACATCAGGAGGAGGAGGTGAAGCAAATCCTCAAATGTATGACAAAGTTTACTTTGACTCAGACTCGGAGGAAGAAGACACACCCAGTGAGTCAAGCATACACTTTAACTTCAAACAGGACACACACCAAAGCTTAATTTATACATATTTGTTCTCTTGTGAATGCACACGTCTCGCTAAAAACACCATTGTTTATTTAAAATGTTTTCTCTCATTTGATAGGCAGTTCGACAGGAAAGAGGCGGAGACAGCGGATGGTTTTGACCAATGACGAGCTTCTGTACGACCCAGACGAAGACGATCGGGACCAGGCTTGGGTCGACAACAAGAGGAGACAGTGAGTTTATATACAGAGAGAGAGTGTAAAATATATACAAGAGTAATACGTTTATACATCTAAAAACAAATACAAGAGGAGGCGGTGAGTTCATACAGAAAAGTACAAAAGGGGACACTGGCTGCGATTACATGCACACTTTAAATCTGATTATTAATAGGGGTGTGTTCAAAAAATCGATACGGGGATACATCGTCATGGGCCTCTTGGCGATACACGTATCGATACGGAGGTGTCAGTATCGATATTTTACATGCGACAAACATTATTTATCAAGCTTCAGCAAACTGCGTCTGATAAGTGATCCTTGTTTGCAATGCGCATTTCGTATTGTCAAAGGCAGCATTCCTTCTGCACTACAGCCTTGTTAAGGCCATATCTTAAGTTTACTTTCATCAAAGGTAGCTGCATGTCAGCATACAGCCTTGTTAAGCCATGTTTACACACCAGAGACTGCTAACTGGACCCACCCGCCCGCCGGCGGGCGATTACACAACATTAAAAAGTCAAGCCAGATATTCACCGTACTTATTTTTCCAATATTGACATGCTATACATCGTTTGAAAGCTTAATTCCTCAGTAAAACAACCATATCATTCATTTTATGCCACACAGCGAGCCCAAAGAGCCATAACTTATAATTCCCGAAAATATTCTAAACATATTTGCGCATTTCTTACATTTGAGCCGGTTCTGTCGGTCCGAAACGGATCCAATCCAGGAATAGCTGTGCTCAATTAGTCTGTAACAGTCCACAGAAAAAGAATATCCAGTTGCTTTTTTTCATAAAATAATTCCATGTGGAGAAATAATCCAGAAAGTCCGAGTTTGTCTGAATGGATGAGCGACGCATCTCTCTACTACTCTCGCTCTTGGTCCTTAGCATAGCTAAATGCTTAGCTCCTGTTAGTGGTGTGGGGTATGTTTGTTTGCTCTACACTCTTAGCTACAAAACAAGCATATCCAGGCTTCGGTCCGGCTACGGGGCGCCGCGCTACAGCTTGGGGAACAAAACGAGTGCGTCCAGTTAGCGGCGTATTACGCATGACCGAGGGACAGTTCCACGGCAAAACCTCTTCAGTCATTGGTTCTTTTAGGAAATGATTGACAGATCTGAGTAGCCTATGAAAAGACGATTTCAGCGGTGGGCCCCATGTGGGGCAGAGGTGCTGTAGTGAGAGGCTAGCTCCATGCGCTCTGTGTATGGAGACTCTCTCTCTCCTCCTTTTACGCACACTCACTGGTGGAGGCACACGAGACATATGGAGTGAAATTTTTTGGCTTGTTTTAGTTATTTATCTTAAGAAAACATGCCTAAATTTCAGAAGATGGTTTATTTATTATACATTACATCTTATTACAGTTTGGAACATCTGGTACATATTTGAACACTTGTGCCGAGTGCGGGTGTTAACAGGTTAATCAAGGGCAGTTTCTGCCTTACAGCCTTCTTCTGTTACATTGTAACTGATGCGCTACACCAAAATAAAAATAACATTTGAGTAAACATCTGTCTTTTTTTTTTTTAAATTATAGGTTACGTAATGTAAAATATCGGGATACGTATCGCCTTGAAGACCATGTATCGGGATACCCCTGTATCGCGAATCGTATCGTATCGAGACCCCTGTATCGCGAATCATATCGTATCGCAAGGTTGTTGGCAATACCCACCCCTAATTATTAACAGATATTTGGGCTCTTAAGTTTATTAAAATGACATGTAAACAGCTAAACCATCTAATTACTTTGTTATCATGACCCCTCTGATCTCTCACAGGAGATTTTGTGGTTTGCAGGTCATTTAAATAATCTTTAATATCCAGAAATCGGATTATAATCAGAATTTGGTGTGTATGAAAACAGTGATTCCAGGACTATTTATTATTTTAGTAGCATTTATTCTGTTATAGAGCAATAGTAGCATCAATATTACTTGGAGCAGAAGTATTTATTCCCTTCCCTCATTATTCCTCAGGTACCAGAGCAGGCGTAGTTGTAGTAGTATTAGTAGTACTTGCAGTAGTATTATTTACCCATTGCCGTGTACGTGCAGGTACCAGAGCAGGCGCCGGCCCCCTGGTGGTGCAGGGGCAGCGGGGCGCTCTCAGGGCCTCTGCAGCAGTGACGCAGTGTTAAACTGTCCGGCCTGTATGACCACGCTCTGCCTCGACTGTCAGAGGTAACACACACAAATAACATTATAAATATACACGTTAAATGACGATGGCTGTAATGTAGAATGTTTTAGCTTATTGCTGAAAAGTACCTTGAAAAATTTCCTGTTTTTTCTGCCTCAGACATGAAAAGTACCGGACTCAGTACAGAGCCATGTTTGTGATGAACTGCACCGTGAAGAAAGACGAAGTCCTGAGATACAAAACCCAACCGGATCCTCGCAAGTTCAGGAACAGACGCAAACGCAAACGCAAAGCTCCGGGGACCCAGATCGGACCAGGACTAAACCAGGGACAGAACCAGGGACTAGAACAGGGACTAAACCAGGAGCAGAGACCGGACCAGAGACCAGAGGGGCTGGACTCAGAGGAGGTTTACCATCCTGTCCAATGCTCTGAATGCTCCACAGAAGTCGCTGTTTTTGACAAAGACGAAGTTTATCATTTTTTTAACATCCTCGCCAGTCACTGCTAACGCTACGAGCAAACGACACTACGAGCTCACAAGCTAATGGTCCAGGCTAACGGAGTCATTACTCGATTTGGTTTAACTCATGAGCTCAGTTTAAATGACTATACCACAGTTGGACTTTTTTAAAGAGTTTATTTATAGAAAGAGAAAAATAATTATGACTGAAGATGATCAAAAATGTACTGTTTTAACATCTGACTTCATACAAAAATACAATTTAAATACATAATGAGAATGAGCCAATATTTATCATTGAAATTGGGAATATCCATCCATCCATCCATCTTCTCCCGCTTAATCCAGCTGGGTCGCGGGGGCAGCGTGCTGCCCAATACTCATAGCACCTGACCCCCCCTATGAACCCCTCTGCAGGTGGTGAGCCCACAGGAGGGCTCAGGAAATTGGGAATATTCCAAGTGTAAATCTGTTGGAATAAATGAGGTTAGTCCTGAGCGCAGTTACTATGGTAACGTCAGTAAGCATCTGGGCATGCTCAGTATGAAATCTGTGCCAAATCGGGTAATGCCAAACCAAGCTCACGATCCAAGCGAGCGATCTGGGCTAAACAGGAGCACAACCAAAACAAAAGACTGTCGGACACCAGATTTTACAGTTTCAGACCTGAAGTTTGAGGCTTGGAGCAAAGTGATGCCTGATTTTTTTTTTATTGTTTAATTTTTTTTAAATTTTGCTTTAGTATATTCTCACATATACAGCTGTTTCTGGTATATTTTTTAAGGTTTGGTCAGAACAGAATGAAAATAAGTTTTTAAATAAGTTTTCCAGACACTTTTTGTAACAGTGGTGTTCTGTAGCCACATGTGCCCTGAGGCAGACTGGCAGAGGTGTGGCTGTGAGTCTGTGCCTTTAACACCTATTCACACATTTGTAATTCATACATATTCAAGAGTGGTCGGTTTTATTTTTGTAAATTGATCAAGCTCTGGTTATTCTGTAAATCTATGGAGGAATTTGTATGTTTCATATTGATATAACTGCATTTACTTGAGTAACACATTTTAGATGTTTTAGGAAGAAAGGAATGCCGATTTGTCAAGTACTGGCATTGCAATTTACCACGTGCAAATCTACACAGAAAAATTTTTGATAAAATATTTTATCCTTGAGTTTCAGAATGGTGACAGTTTTAAACTGTTACTATAGCAAATAACAATTTAAAACAAAGTAGTCCTAAAAATGTCATGTTACAAGATGCTGAACCCCATGTAATTCAAACTTTACAACTAAAATTTTTGTATTTGAATTGATTTGATTAGAGACAATGCACAAAATACATTAACATTAACTTAAATAAAGTGTGTTATGGCCAGGTTTTAGCAGAATAGTAGTTTCCCGCGCTCCCTGGAAAGGTTGATGTTATAATTACAATACTGTTGTTACTAGTTTAGATTTAATTTACCGGTAGTTTATTTTGTTTATGACGGACAATGCACATAAAAATAAAAACATTGAGCTACACAAAGAGGTCATATGTTTGTGCCAGGTTATAGCAAAATTGCTCATTTCCACCTTCAGTCTCTGTATAGGCTGATGTCGTAAATAAAATTCTTCTTCTTCTCCTCATTATTATTATTATTATTATTATTATTATTTATTATTATTATTATTTTATTATTTTTATTTTTATTATTATTATAATAATACTCCTTTCAGAATTTTGACTTGTTCAATACTTTTTATTTATTTAAATTTAAATTAACGCGGACGCAGGAACTCCCTTGCGTGCGTGCGCCGTGACGCTGCTCTCTGATTGGCCCAAACCTCCGAACTCCTGATTCTACGTCACCGCATTGTAGGAAGTGCCCGCCGTGACTGAACCACGTAGTAAATAATCAGACGGAGCCGGAGAAAAAGAGTCTAAACGCGGATACATCAGCGAGCATCGGGGGGACATGGCTCTGGGGGACTGTTGGAAGCAGCTGTCCTGGTTTTATTACCAGTATTTGCTCGTGACGGCGCTGTACATGCTGGAGCCCTGGGAGAGAACCGTCTTCAGTATCCTTTCACTGAGACGAGCTAACTGTGGCTAATGCTAACTCTCTTATTACTCATTTTACAGCTTTTCACTCATGCACATTTGTGTTTTGACCCAATTGTTTTTTTAATAGTGAATTATTTGTAACCTTTTTTTTTACTTTTAATCGCTTTCCTGGGCTTTAACCTTTTAATCTTGACGTGATACAGTATTCTAAATAGGTTATTCAGTTTACTAATAGTTTAGTCCATACGTTATATTTGCATTTCAATGTGCAAAAGTATTAAAAATAACCTTTAAATAACACAGTTTGTTTCAGGAATGATACTCTCTTTATCAAGTAAACACCAAACCTGAACCAGACCGTCAATTATGCCAAATATCTGAAGTATGTGACTTGTGTGGAAGTTTAAATTTGACCTACTTTTACACATTAACACTAAAACTTATGAGTTAAATAAGTCTATAATGTGTTTGAGTTATCAGAGCTGATTAGTACGTTACTTTCATAACTTTTTTTTTAAATAAACTGTGCTTTTGAGAGTATTTTTCTAGCAGCAGACGTTTTCCCGCCTACTCAAGTAATATTTTATTGAACAGTACTTACTCTTACTGGAGTAGTACTTTTCCCAAATGTTTTTTTACGCTTACTTGTGATGTAATTCCTAGGACCACTACTTTATACTCATATTTCGGTAACATTATTTCGAAGTAAGATTACTTCAGTACAGTTTTTGGCTACTCTACCTGCGTCTGTCCGTGACTCCGCAGATGTTTGAACAGTTTAAGTGCGGTCATAGAGTGCTGCTTGTGTGTATTGTGCAAACAGATCATCTAGAGTTGTCATTGTCTGATTATTGTTTTTGTACTGTAAACTGACAGCGTTTGAATGAGGGATTACTCCAGTGTTGACTGAAAAACTAGGTGTGGATTTCAGCTGACGCAGAAAAACATTTAGAGCTTTGCATTCAAGGAAATGTGTGACACTTTGACATTGTCTTTTTGTTTAGACTTTCATCATGCTGTTTAATGGGCCCATATTAAGATGTTTCCTGATGTTGTTTCCTCATCACAAACATGACCGCACATGTTTTACACACAAAACCTGCATATTTAGACTGTACTTTTTTGTTTTTCAGTTAGCTAAAACAAGGCCAGTGCACTGAAAACCTTAGACTCATAGTAAATCTGTGCCAAATTTAGCTACAAGCTCCTTTCCATCTGCAGTCCTTCAGCAGGTACAAAATACATTAAAGGGACAGTTTGGATTTTTGGACATTGGGCCTCATTTCCTCGTGAGCCAGAGTGATGGAGACGTGTGGAGACACTTGTAAATATTCCGCCCAGTCCTTGTATTTGCAGAGGTTGCTGGTGTTAGGCTAGTGCATGTCAATGGCCATAGTCGTCCTGCCACTATAAACAGTCTTAGCCACTCCACAGACCCGAGGCAAAACTATTATAACTCCAGACTGTCCATGTGAACGTCTGTGTGGATAGAATAATGTTTGAAATAGGGCTGGGCGGTAAACCGTTTGAACTGGTATACCGGTAATTTTTATTTTTATGATATGAATTTTTTATTTACCGCCATACCGTGTGTGCACGCATATGTCGGCAACACAGAGCGGCGGAACGTCGCACAGCGGTAGATTGAGCGGGGGCTGTTTTTCAGTGTTACACCAAACAAGCCAACTCTGCAGGAGAGCGGTAGTGGCGCGTTTGCTAAAGGGACCGTCTGTGTAGTGTTTTGTGACACGGCTCCCTTTTCGAGTCTGCGAGCCGTGCCCGGCGAGAGAGCGTAAGCGGGTGCGCGAGCAGCGCCAGCGAGAAGCGGAGAGCGCGGGTGCGGGGCTCCGCTCTTCACGGCACGGCTCCGCGCACCAGCGCTCTACGCTCGCCGGCACGCGGCTCCGCGCACTCCGTCTAAAGGGACCGTCTATGACAAGAAAAGCAAACGTTGGAATGATATTACCAACTCTATCACACTCCACTTAGCCAAAGACAAAAATACCGTTAAATACCGTGATACCGTGATAATTTTAAAAAATACCGTGATATCAATTTTTGGTCATACCGCCCAGCTCTAGTTTGAAATAAAACTAACCTTGCATAGCATGAATCATTGCATGTTGAGGGACTATTTTCTCATATATCAGTCCGCTGCTGCTGAGCTTCTATCAGGAACTACGACTCGCTGCTGCTCAGATATAAATCCTTCAAATGCAAGATTATCCATCCATCCATCTTCTCCCGCTTAATCCGGCTGGGTCGCAGGGGCAGCGTGCTGCCCAATACTCATAGCACCTGACCCCCCCTATGAACCCCTCTGCAGGTGGTGAGCCCACAGGAGGGTGGACAACATGGTCCTTGATGTTAGTTCATAGGGGTCCGGGCATGTTTTGGGTTGATGGGGAGAAGAAACCCATCCAGACACGGGGAGAACATGCAAACTCCACACAGAAAGGCCCGGGCGAACCCGCAACCCGCAACCTTCTTGCTGTGAGGCCTGAATGTTGCCACTCAGCCACCGTGCCGCCAAATGCAAGATTAGTTTTCTAAAATTATTCTCTGGACACAGACATTCACATGGACAGTCTGGAGTTCTAATAGTTTTGCCTCAGGTCTGTGGAGTGGGTAAGACTGTTTTTCTTCAGTATTTATCCATTAATGTCTCTTCTCTCTCCCTCTTTATCCAGTTTTATTCCTCCTTAACCCTCCGTCTCTCAGATTCGCTGCTGATCTCCGTGGCTGCGATGGCCGTTTACACTGGATACGTGTTCATGCCGCAGCACATCATGGCCATCCTGCACTACTTTGAGATCGTCCAATGACACGCTCCCGTTCCCCCTGACCCGCCCACTCACGCCTGCGCCCCATTGGTCCGTCCGTCTGCCCGTCACCTCTGCTCAGCCAATGGGAAGACTCCAGGCTCTGTGAAAAACAAAAGTTCAAATTAACCTTGAGCTTTGGCCCCTCGTTTTGGGCTGTTCCTGCGCAGACGAGGACGTGTGTCTTTATTATGAGCACATTCAATTGGAAAACGTCTTAAATCTAAATCTACAGAAGCTATATTTTATTTAGTGTTTGATTATTTTTGTCGTTAAAAGTCCAAAACGTGACCAGAATTTTCTGTTTTTGAAAAGCAGTTGTTTTCAGGCAGAGGTGGGTTATATTACATTTACAGTTACATGTACTCAGTCACATCGAGTAACTTAAAAGTAAAAAGACAAAAGCTTTATGTGACAATGTGAAATTATTTGAACATTAACGTTTCTTGCAGCACTTTGAGGCTTTGTTTTTCTTATTTTTGTGTTTTTTTTTTCCTTAAAACCAGCAGATTTTGTGAATTATTTAATTTATTTTTTACTTCAAATTATATCAACTTCAAATTATAAACCAGATGTGAAGTCCCTACAGTTACTCTAAGTTACTCTAAGTAGCTGTAGGAACAGTTTCTTAGTTTCCCAAATACTTTTCTACTCTTACTTTAGTAATTTCTTTCTCTACTACTTTGTACTTTACTTCTACTTGAGTAATAGTATTTTGAAATGTCTTACTGAGTACATTTTGGCCACTTTACCCACATCTGCTTGGACTTATTTTTATTTATTTTTTTTAATTTAAAGGTGTACTATGTAACTTTTCTAATGCTTGTCTCCATGGAGATGTGTCTGCTTTGCCTGTAATGTTCCTCAGTGTGGCATTAAACGTGTCTATGTAGCATTTATTCAATTCCAGGTGTTTTTATTGCCAAAGAAATATTTTTTTTGTGAAACGTGTTCGTACCGGGCTCGCCTCTCCATAGATGTGATATTTAACCTGGTGGGGGGGCACCTTATCAAACTCGTGTCGTTTCCATGGTGTTAGATAAGCTTAATGCCATGCTGTGGAACATTACAGGAAAAGCAATAATGCCCTCAGTAAAGTTACATAATGCTTCTTTAAGTGTTGTTAAAACTAAGTGTGCAGCGCGTAAACTCACCACTATTTTAAATGTAATAAAATAAACAATATTAAATGTGCACACTACACTTTTGAATTACTTTTGAATTGCCATTCCTTATTTTTAGTACTTTTCTTTTCCTTTTATAAGAATAATTATAATTTGTGGAGTTTTTGTTGAATATTTTTGGAACATTTGGACAAAAAATGAATTATCAGTGAACACAGGAATCGGTGATAGACCTGTTTCAGTCCATATTAAGTCCTGGTTTAGTTCTGGTTTAATCCATGAAACACTGACATGATATAGACCTGGTTTAGTCCTGGTTCAGTTTTCTGCTTCAGCCTTTATTTAGTCCCAGTTCAGTCTTGGTTTAGTCATGGTTTAGACCTCCTTTAGTCCTGGTTTAGTCCTTGTTTTGACACTGGTTTAGTTCTGCTTCAGTCTTTGTTTAGTCCCATTTCAGTCCTGGTTTAGTCTCAGTTTAGTCCCTGATTTTGCCCTTGTTTAGTCCTGTTTACTCCATGGTATAGGCCTGCTTAAGTCCTGGTTTGGTCCTTGTTTAGAGACTGGTTTAGATCTACTTCAGTCTTTATTTAGTCCCAGTTCAGTCCTGGTTTAGTCCCGGTTTAGACACTGATTTTGCCCTTGTTTAGTCCTGTTTACTCCATGGTATAGACCTGTTCTAGTCCTGGTTTAGTTCTGCTTCAGCCTTTATTTAGTCCCAATTCAGTCCTGGTTTAGTCCCGGTTTAGTCCCGGTTTAGTCCTGGTTTACTCCATGAAACACTGACACGGCATCGACCTGCTTTAGTCCTGTTTCAGTCCTGGTTTAGTCCTGGTTTACCATGATTTTCTTTGTGAAACCTAAAGCACAGAGACGTTTGTGATGACCGGAAGTGTCCCTTATTGTACAGTTTTCCTGTGAAACTTTGAGAATTCCTGTGAAAATGCTGATCTGTTCCTTTGTCTTTGTAAATATGTGATGTAAACAGATGTAAAGTTTTCATGGAGGCATTTTTGTGGAGATAATGGTTCTATATCCGATCATTAAAGGCATATTTGGGTAAAACGCTTGGTGAGTTTTGTTTTTTTTGCTGAGGATTTTTTTGCATCTTAAAGCCAGTGTGTGTAACTTTTTAGCTCAAATATAGACTTAAAGATCATCAAGTTTTTTTGTTTTTTTTTTCTTTGTTTATCGCACTGAAAATCATGTGTTCTTACTGTGAGCGGGCTTGCATCTCCACAAACCTGACTCTTACTGTATTTTTCGGACTATAAGTCACACTTTATATATATTATATTATAGATATGGGTGCGACTTATACTCAGGTGCGACATATATATAATATTTTTCACACTGACAGCCCATAAACCAAATATATGAATCAAAAATGAAAAAAATTGTTATCCATTTTTTCATATTGAATTTATAGACAAATAATAAAGAGAAGAGTTTTTTTGTTTTCTTATTTATTTATTTTAAATGACACATGGATTCTTCTACATTCTGTTGTTTTTATTATTTTAACTTCTATAACTCGCCTTTCAAGATAAAATGTCGGTTCTTGGTGTCAGATTTTATAAAACAAATTTCCCCCTTCTTCATTACGCATTTTTCAGCTGGTGCGACTTATACTCCGGAGCGACTTATAGCCCGAAAAAATACAGTATTTGGCCTGGGGAACGAAGGGGTCTGTTAGAGGCAGGGTTCCCACAGTCATGGAAATCCTGAAAAAGTCATGGAAATTGAAAATGTCATTTCCCAAGCTTGGAAAAGTCATGTAATTTTAGTATCTCTTTCACTCAACTACAGCGTTCTGTGGTTAGAATCAAGTTTTCATGAGGCTGTTGTGATTATTTCTGAACGTCTGCGCAGCCGCTCCAGCAGGACAACACACAATAAGGTGTTTTGTTTGAAAGAGACGACGGTAAACGCCCTGACAGGATTCTGAATGTTAAAAAACTAAGATATCAGACCATAAGGTGAGTGGAAAGAGTTCACACTTCATATTTAGCCCTAAAATGATGCTCAATTCAACACACGCGGCCGTTATGAGCTCAGAGGTACGGCCGTGTTTAACGAAAAGAAAATCAGAATAAACAACATTAATAAGAAATGTTAAAGTGGTGGAGCAACTGTACAGAAGATTTAAAACTGTGCACCGCTTTCTACCACTTTAAAAAGAAATTTAAATGTTTAACTCTGAGCAGATTCATGAACTATGAGACTGAGTTTGTGCTGTAGTCTCTGCCGTACTGTTACTCATTTGTTTGTTACTCATTTGTTTGCTGTATTTATGAACCGGTGCCAAGATGATGCAATGAGGAATAAAGGGTAAAGGCAGAATAAGATCAAGCTTCAGTTTACACCTTTTCTGTGTATGTTAAATGTGACTGTGTCTATGGAATAATAGAAGAAGAATAGGCTTGTGACCGAAATAAATCAATCAATTCTTCACATGTAGGTGCTGTAAAGTCATGGAAAATTAACTTTAGGTCACGAAAAGCTCATGGAAAAGTTTTGAAATTTTGTCACTCACCCACTCACCCCACTTCCTTTTTTTGTTGTACTGTGTTATGTTTTACTGTCAGTAACCCTGTAATCCAGGGGTAGATGAAGCACCGTAATCAATACTGTTCCTTAAGTAAAAGTACAAATAAAGGAGCAAAAAATACTGAAGTAAAAGTATCACAATAAAAAAATCTAGTAAAAAGTTAAACTATTGAAGTATCTGTTTAAAAATGGACTTTGAGATTAAAAAGTAAAAGACTATTTTGTGTTTTTGAACAATTAAAGCATCATGTAGTGTTTTTGATAAAGAATTTAGCTGATTATAGGATTTAGGATCAGATACAAAGGTGAAAAATTACTCAAGTAAAAGTAAAATATTGCACGAGAAAATCGACTTAAGTAAAAGCATTGAAGCACCTGTTTAAAAAGTTAAAGTATTTTGCAGTTTCAGAACAATTGCACAGTCGCCCGGGCCTTTCTGTGTGGAGTTTGCATGTTCCTCCCCGTGTCTGGATGGGTTTCCTCCGGGTACTCCGGTTTCCCCCATCAAACTAAAACATGCCTGCACCCCTATGAACTAACATCAAGGACCATGTTGTCTAGCTGTTTTTATGTGGAGTTTGCTCAAAGTTGGGATGTTAACTCAAATTAAATGTGCTAAAAAGAAGTCTCAGCCGTTTCAGCAGGTCTTAAACCATAAAGAAAAGCACTTTTTTACTTTTGAGTCCAGATTTAAACTGGACTGGAGTCGAAAGTAGTAGTGATAAAAGGAAAAAAATATCCACTGTAAAATGTATTTAAGTAAAGTACAGATGCCTAAACTTTGTGCTTAGGTGCTGTCCTTGTATTTTTATACTTCCCCTCCGCCTCTGTTGTAATCCACACGTTTTTAAACCGTACACACCTTTTTATTTATGAATAGGCTGTTTATAGAATACTGAGAAAGACAGCTGTTTATACAATCACACATAACGGCACGTACGCACCGCGGCCAGGAACACTTCAGGTCACACGCACTCGTAAATTAATCATTACAATGTGATTAATTTATCCTGGTGTTAAATGAGTCGGTCTCTGTGACTTTAGGCCTGAGGCGGGACTTCCTTTGGGCACGTTTCCTCCTAAATAAACCACAATAAGGTCACAACTCGTCCTGTTTAATGTCCTAACGCGGATTTAGACCTGTTCTAGTCCAGGTTTAGATCTGGGTTTATCTAGATGCTAAAACTAGTATCGAATTTCCTTTTCCTTTTATAAGAATAATTATAATTTGTGGAGTTTTTGTAGATTTTTTGGAACATGTGGACAAAAAGTGAATTATCAGTGATAGACCTGGTTCAGTCCGTATTAAGTCCTGGTTTAGTTCTGGTTTAATCCACAAAACACTGACATGATATAGACCTGGTTTAGTCCTGGTTCAGTTCTCTGCTCCAGGCTTTATTTAGTCCCAGTTCAGTCCTGTTTCACGCCAGGTTTAGTCCCGGTTTAGACCCTGATTTTGCCCTTGTTTAGTCCTGGTTTAATCCATGGTATAGACCTGCTCTAGTCCTGGTTTAGTCCTGGTTCAGTTCTCTGCCCCAGCTTTTATTTAGTCCCAGTTCAGTCCTGTTTCATGGCAGGTTTAGTCCTGGTTTAGATCCTCATTTTGCCCTTGTTTGCTCCATGGTATAGACCTGCTCTAGTCCTGGTTTAGTCCTTGTTTAGACACTGGTTTAATCCTGCTTTCGTCCCAGTTCAGTCCTGGTTTAGTCCTGGTTTAGTCCCGGTTTAGACCCTGATTTTGCCCTTGTTTAGTCCTGGTTTACTCCAGGGTATAGACCTGCTTTAGTCCTGGTTTAGTCCATAAATGAGCCTTTCCTGAATGACCTGGAGCTGCGTCAGAACAAGTTTAAGAGCAAATAGACTGAAACACGCCCCTGGACCGCTGAGGGATTAGACGGATATAAAACCACGTGAGAATAGAAAATAGCAGCGTTTATTGTTGAAAATCATCATATTGTGTAAAGAAAGAGCAGCTCTGTTAACTGAGACTAAACAGAAGCAGCTCTGACCTGAGAGAGAGAGAAGGAAGTGGAGGGAAGAGAGGGGGGGAGTGTTTATTCTTTAACGATGATGATCACGTCCCACACGCCGAGACCTGGACCCGAGCCAGACGACTCCATTCTCCCGCTGAATTTATCCAAACACACCACAACATCTGGGAGGGCATCTGACACACAACATCATCTGCAGATTCACTACAGACGTTTGACCTGGCCAGGAGGATGGGAGGGCATCTGACACACAGGGATACTGATTGATGTTTGTGCCAAGAGGGAAACAATAATATAAACAGACTACGTACACAAAGTAAACAACAGAAAAAAGCACATTTCTCTAAAAGGAGCGGGAAGAAGAAGTTTATAATTTATGTTCGTATCAAAATAAGCAAAATGAGAATGAAGAATGTAAGAATTTTTTTTTATTTTTATGGTCATCATCATCATCAGTGTATATTTGAGCATAATAAAATAAA
>CM068364.1:8418070-8525570 GCA_034769755.1 Odontamblyopus lacepedii | reverse complement strand
TTTTGGGTGCTACAAAATAAATTGAATTGAATTGAATTTGGAGAGGTGAGGCGTGCGGGGGCGCGCATGTAGGGTGACGTCACACGCCATTTTCTGGAGCAGTGCCAGTGCTACCTGTCCGTGGAGTCGATGTGGATTATATTCATTTGGGATTATTGCGTTTTGACCGCGCCATTTGGATTTATAACTCTCTGCGGGAGCTGCTGGGCTTCATCCAAACCTACAAAAACTGAACTGAACTCTGAGTGCGGGCATGCATCCATACATACATACATACATACATACACACATACACAGATACGTATATACACACATACATACATACATACACACACACATACGTACATACACATACATACATACATACATACACACACACACATACATGCATGCATACATACATGCATACACACATACATACATACAGACACATACACACATACACAGATACGTATATACACACATACATACATACATACACACACACATACGTACATACACATACATACATACATACATACATGCATACACACATACATACATACAGACACATACATACATACATTCAATTCAATTTATTTTTGTAGCGCCCAAAATCGCAACAACAGTTGCCTCTAAGGGCGTTCCAAGATTTGGATGAGTAAAACAAACACACAGACATATCAAAACAGGAATAAACAACATTCATGTAAAGCAGCAAATGAAACATCGTCCAGTCATCCCCTGTCCATAGACCCTCCTTCTCAGCCAGGAAAAACTCCTAAAAACTCAGGAACCTGGGAAAAAGAAGAAACCTCGGGAAACGGCGACAGAGCAAAGAGAACATTTTTTACCATTGAAAAGATATGATATTATGTTTTGAATCATGAATTACTATGGAAACGGTGCCAGAACAGCAACATTATGGAACTTATGAAATGGAGCCAAAGGAAAAGCCACAATTTGAGAACTTTTTACCTTTCTAATGATACTGTTGTAATTGTTAATTACTATGAAAACAGCACCAGAGAAAATGCAACATTTTGAGGACTTCTTACCATTGAAAATGTATGATATTATATTTAGAATCATTAATTACTATGGAAACGGCGCCAAAGCAAAGAGAACATGTTTTACCATTGAAAAGATATGATATTATGTTTTGAATCATGAATTACTATGGAAACGGCGCCAGAGCAAAGAGAACATGTTTTACCATTGAAAAGATATGATATTATGTTTTGAATCAAGAATTACTATGGAAACGCCATTTCCATTGCTCTGGCGCCGCCAAACTGCATTTTGGACCAACTGGAAGCTTCTTAAAGTACCTTTAGCGCAGGCGGCGAGCAGAGAATTACAGTAATCTAGTCTGGATGTAACAAATGCATGGATAAGTTTTTCAGCATCATTTTTAGGCAAAATATTTCTGATTTTAGTTATGTTTCGCAGGTGAAAATATGCAGTTTTACAAGCTTGGTTTATATGACCTGTGAATGAGAGATTTTGGTCAAATACGACTCCAAGGTTTTTTACAGTAGAGCTAGAGGCTATACTCACATTGTCAAGTGAGATTATCTGGTCGGACAGAGAATCTCTCTGACCTTTAGGACCGACAACAATGACCTCTGTTTTTTCAGGATTTAAGAGCAGGTAATTCAGGGTCATCCAGGTTTTGATGTCCTTCACACAGGCACTGAGCTTATCGATTTGATCGGTCTGATTAGGTTTCATTGATAAGTACAGCTGAGTGTCATCAGCATAGCAGTGGAAATTAATGCCATGTTTTCTGATAATGTTACCTAATGGCAACATATACAGAGTAAACAGGATTGGACCAAGCACAGATCCTTGTGGAACACCACAAGCTACTTTAGAGCAGGGAGAGGTGCACTGGTTTACACTAACAAACTGGTACCTATCTGATAGATAGGATTTAAACCATTTGAGGGCGGTCCCTCTGACACCTATGTCACATTCTAATCTCTGCAGTAGAATGTTGTGATCAATGGTGTCAAACGCTGCACTGAGGTCCAGTAGGACCAGGACTGAAGCCAGCCCGTTATCAGCAGCTAGTAGCAAATCATTTGTCACTTTAAGCAGAGCAGTTTCTGTGCTGTGGTGAGCTCTGAAACCGGACTGAAATTTTTCAAATAAATTATTGCCCTGCAGATGGTGACAAAGCTGTTTCACCACAACCCGTTCCAGAATCTTTGAGAGAAATGGAAGATTCGAAATAGGTCTGTAGTTGGCTAGTTCATCAGGATTTAAGCTAGGTTTTTTCAAAAGCGGTTTAATTACAGCATATTTAAAGGACTGAGGAACATAGCCATTTTCTAACGACATATTTATTATGTTATGGATGGAACCTATTATTAGGTGGAGAGCTTCTTTGAGGAGTTTGACTGGAATAGGGTCGAGCAAACAAGTTGATGGTTTGGACGACATGATGACTGAGGTAATCTCCACCTCACCGACAGGAGAAAATTTGCCCTCGGGGATGAATAAAAGTAATTATGATTCTGATACATACATACATACATACATACATACATACATACATACATACATACATACATACATACATACATACATACATACACACATACATACATACACACATACATACACACATACATACATACACACATACATACACACATACATACACACATACATACACACATACATACACACATACATACACACACACATACATACATACATACATACACACATACATACACACATACAGACACACATACATACACACATACACATACATACACACATACACACACACATACACACATACATACACACATACATACATACACATACATACACACATACATACACACACACATACATACATGCATACATACATACATACACACATACATACACACATACATACACACATACATACACACATACATACATACATACATACACACATACATACACGCATACATACACGCATACATACATACATACACACATACATACATACATGCATACATACACACATACATACATACACACATACATGCATACATACACACATACATACACACATACATACACATACACACACATACATACACACATACATATATGCACACATACATACACACATACATACACACATACATACATACATGCATACACACATACATACATACATACATACATACATACATACATCCATGCATACATACATGCATGCATATATACATACATACATCTATATACATACATACATATACATACATACATACATACATATACATACATACATACATATGCATACATACATACACACATACATGCATACACACATACATACACACATACATACATACACGCATACATACATACATACATACATACATACATACATGCATACATACATACATGCATGCATATATACATACATACATACATACATATACATACATACACATACATACATATACATACATACATACAAACATACATACATACACACACATACACACATACATACATACACACATACATACACACATACATATATACACACATACATACATACATGCATGCATATATACATACATACATACATGCATGTGCCTGTACATGAATGGATTATTATCAGTATTACAAAGTTATAATCTTAATCATAGACTCAGGAACAACAGTTCCAGACAGTGCAGCTAAAAGCCCAAAACATAACCTCACTTCCTGTTTTTGTTTTGTTTTGTTTTTTTTTTTTTTAATTTACCGGTGAACCTGTGTTATAATGTTTGTAAAGTTGTTTCATTTTACTTTAGTGGTCGTACAAACTAATAATAATTTTCACAAAGGCACAAAAGTTTAGCGTTTATGGTCGTACAAAATAAACCATAATGGGGTGGGGGGATTCTCTCGTTAGTAAAGCCCTGACCGTGCAGAAGTGCTTTATGGTCCCGCGGCTGTCGCGTGCTGCACGTGCGTGTACATCCGGTCCGTGGGGTTTACGTGCGGTCTCCAACGGCAGCGGGCACGCCCCCGGAGGCATGTGCGCGCGCAACATGCTCGCGCCTTTTTTTTTAATCAGAAAATGAAGATAAAAAGGACACGTGTCCCACAGTTTACGTGACGGAGCTGAGTGCGTAACGTGTGCGGACACTTTTTACGCGCAGACTTACAATCCCAGTTACAGACTTTATATGAAGGTTTAGGAGGCACCGCGAGTTTGTTTTGGGGGGTGAAAAAGTATTCCAGCAAAAGCATGAAAATCCACATTTAAACCAAGCCAGAACAAGGACTAGACTTGGACTAAACCGGGCCAAACCTTCGTATTCTGCTCGAAGTCATACCCGGTCAGGCTAAAAAAGACAAACAAAAACAAGCAAACGCTGACCTACATCCTAATTTGGGAAAACACAGGTCAAGATGGGGACTAAATCAGGACTGATAACTTTTTCCCTAAACATAACCCTTCGCCCTGAGTCCAAAACAGTTTTGGTCGTATTTCGGTTTTAAATATAATTAGTGTCATCGAATAACGCGGCGCACAGGAGCGTTTTGAAGCGTTTCTGGAGCGGGAGTGTGGAGTACGTGAGGACAGAAGCGCAGACAAACCCCAGGCCGGCACAACCCTCCTCCTCCTCCCCCGGAGTGTACTACACATTCAGCACGTCGCACTTTTGGCCCTGAGTCAAGCGGCGCGCACCAGAGACGTGCGCAGGAAGTGAGATCAGGCACAAAGTAAAGCGCGTTTCAGGTTTATGTTTCGTACAGACCAAAGAACTAAAACTGAGGGAGGTAAAGTGACCAAAAGCTGTAGCGTTTCTTCACAGTAATATTAATAATACTCAAGCTGAAGTACAAAGCAGTGGTCCAAGAAATTACTAAAATGTTTAAAGAAAAAATACTTGGGAAAAGTACAGCTCAAGTAAGAGGAACGTTAAGAGCAACTGAGGATGTAAAATCTAATTTATCCTGTGAAGTGAACGCGATTTAAAGAACAAAACAAATAATATTCACAAAATCTTGTATTTTCAGACATAAAATGAGATAAACTAAATCATATCAAATCATATATTCACTGCCTTGTATGTTTGTTTGTTTGTTTTTTGTTTCCAGTGTTTAAACTATGGACAGAATAATATTTGTGTCTGAAATAAAGAATATCTGAAGAAGTGCAAGAAAAACAAAGGTTCAGATAATTTCATATTGTCACATGAAGTTTTTCTCATTTTAGAACCACAACTTTTACTCAAATAAGAGTTACACTGTACTGTATTTTACTCAAGTGTTGCTTCAATTAAAATATTACTTTAACAAACAAACCTGTAGATTTAGGCTGAATACTTTTCTCAAACAGAAAAAACTCTGTTCCACCTTGTGATGTCATGTGGTGATACAGGAAGTGCTCCACTGTGTTTCTAAACTCCACACACCTTCACGAGAATCGTTTAGATGATTTCAGGAATCATCTGGAATTATCCATCTTAACTCACTTAAAGGTAAAATGGTGTTAACTTTAACTTGAAAAGTACCACTAGGCCTTCATGACGTCACAAAGTGGAACAGAACATTTGGAGTTTTGGAGATGTAGGCAGACGTGTAGTGACTGTTTATGATCAAACTCTGAACTAAACATAACTCAGATAATCACTTTTGGGCACCGTGGGGATGTGGTTTACGCAGGGAAGGAAAAAAACAAAATCAACGTCCATGAACAGACCTGCATTTCCAAGATTTATTCCAGGCAAACAGCAAGAATACATGTTAAGGCTTTACCCTTTCCTGCCGACAGGTAAGAAACCACAGGCCGATCCAAGTGCACTCTGTTCTACTGGTACCACCCATTTTTATACCCTATGAGCCCCAGAGCTTAAACCAAAATAGAAAAGGTGCTAAAGGTAAAATAACAGCAAACTAGACTAAACAAATTCGCAACATAATATTAACATAGCAAAACTATATTATACACATTAACAAAACTAAATTAATAAACTAATTAACAAACAAAATATCCATCCATCTTCTTCTGTTTTCCGTCTGTTCACCGCCCAGTCCTCTGTGCACCTGACCCTCCTATGAACCCCTCTGAGTGGGGAGCCCACAGGAGGGAACAAAAATAAAAAACAAAACTAACAAACTAAATTTAGAATAAACAAAATAAGCAAATAGCTCCTACAAGACTAATAATGCAGGACCACGTTAACATGTGAATGAAACAAAACACAACTCCAGGTCTGTTTCTGATGAGGAAACAACATTCTGACACGGCTAAAACGTCACAAGAGTCAGTTTTATGTATTATAAGTATTAAGTATTATATTGGACCTTTACATTTTCTGCATTTGCACAAATCCCGTTTTTATTCTCGCGTTTTTTCATTCTCCATCTCGTCTAACTCTGTCCTGGTTTAATTCTGAAGGCGCAGACCGGATCCCTCCTCTGTGCGCCTTTGCGCAGTGACAGTTTCTTGTTTTCGATACAAACAGGCTGTGCGTGCGGCTCTCTGCGCACTTTACGCACGTAGCGCCGCAGGGCGCGATCCTCTCCCACCCGTGGACTATCTTCACCCACTGCTTTTGTCCTGCGGGTTTAGGACAAACACGACTGGGTCAAACACGAGGAATGTATCGTATTTGTCAGATTTATCTTTGACTTTATTGATTGTATTTGGATTTTTTTCGTCAAATCGGTTTTTCGCGAGCGCAGATCCTGAGTGGACGACGTGACTCTGAGACTCTCCACGGACACGTAACTTCTGCAGCCGAAGATTTGTGTAAAACTTTAGATTTTTAAAGACATTCAAAGTTTAGCGCGCCAACAGTTTGAGTTTGACTTTACCCAAGTTTTGCACAATTGTTGCTACGGTTTGGGGTGAAAATCTGCAGCGTCATGACACATGTATGAACAAAATGTAAACGGTTTGATTTGCACCTTTTTAACCCAGAAAATAGTTAATACAATTACCAATGTTTATTGTTTTCTACAAAAACTAGACTGACTTTTTAGGTTCAGTTTGAAGTTTCAACCTTATAAACAAACAGTATTTTGTAACTAGCATTTTTCCCTAAAAGTAACAGAACTATATTTTCTGTACTTTTTTGTTTTTGACGTTTTATTACGTTACACCAACTAAAGATTTTTACGTAGTTGGAGGTAACACCTGTTTTTACTTTTACAAACCGCAGAAATTAAAGTGAAAACTGCTGTCACACGTTTTTGTTTGTGTGGAACTAAACTTTAGTTCAAGTGTTTTCTCTGAAACCGCCACAATTTCGGCTATCCTGGATTCCGGGCCCAAACCCAGAACCCGCAGAGACCTGGTCCGGACTAAAAGGACCCTCTGCAAGCCCCTCCCACTCCTCTGCAAGCCCCTCCCCCTCCACAGGTCGCTCCCCCTCGCCGCGGCCGACGCCAGGATGCCGTTAGCGGAGCCGGTGGGCGACATGGACATAGAGCAGATCGTGGCACAGCGCGTCGTTCCCGCCCTCTCGGCTCAGGGCTTCTGCTGGTTGGACGGCGTGCTGGGCGACGTCACCGGGGGGGCGGTGCTCGAGCAGGTGAGGAGGATGCACCTGTCGGGAGCTCTGAAGGGGGGGCAGCTGATGCGCGCAGCCCCGGGAGTGAAGAGGAGCGCGGTGAGAGGCGACCGGATCGCCTGGGTGTGCGGAGCGGAGCGAGGATGTGACGCCATCAACGCGCTGCTCGTCGTCATCGATAAACTGGTGACCAGCGCCGCCCGGACGCTCAACCGACCGATCAGCCACCGCTCCAAGGTGAGACCTGCACCAGGAAACACAGACATACACAAGGAGGGTCTGCTGATGTGTCACGAGGCAAGACACCGAACAATGTTTTATACAATGATGGAGTTTATCCTGGAGCTGGTTCAGTCTTAGTTCAGTCCTGGTTTAGACTTGGTTTATACCTGGTTTGGACCTGGTCTAGACCTGGTTTGGTCCTAGTCTAGACCTGGTCTAACCCTCTTCTCCCTCTTTAGGCGATGGTGGCATGTTATCCTGGTTCAGACCTGGTTTAGATCAGGTTCAGTCCTGGTTTAGATCTGTTTGGACCTGGTCTAGACCTGGTCTAACCCTCTTCTGTCTCTTTAGGCGATGGTGGCCTGTTATCCAGGGGGAGGAGCCGGTTATGTGAAACATGTGGACAATCCAAACAGTGACGGACGCTGCCTCACCTGCATCTACTACCTCAACAAGGACTGGAACGCAACAGTGAGTGTTTAAAGTACTTTTACTACTACTACTATTAGTACTACTATTAGTACTACTATTAGTACTACTAGTATTAGTCGAGCAGTGGCTCAGCTCAGTTCAGTGCAAACTGAGGTTGTGTCCTGGGGCAACACACTAAGCTCAGCCACCCTGCCTCAGGTGAGACATGAGGTGTGTGGTGGGTGACGGTCGGAGGGGCCGATGGTGCAGATTGGCGGCCTCACCTCTGTCCGTCTGCCCCAGGGCAGCTGTGGCTACACAAGTGTGTTGTGGATTTACCTGCAGAGTCTGTGGGGGACACTCAACCCAAAAAACATGCACCATAGGTCAGAGACTTCAGGAAGAATCACTATGTGGAGCACAGCTAATGGAGGTCAAACTAAATACAAAGCAAAAATGCACACGCCTGGACTGGTCCAGTGTTTTCACTGTATTCACAGACTGTACAGAGTGAAAGTCTGAGACATTAGAACACACAACCTGACGTTCTCTGGTCGTACTGTGTTATAATGTGACCCCTGACCTCTCTGTGTACCTGACCCCTGACCTCTCTGTGTACCTGACCCTGACCTCTCTGTGTACTTGACCTCTCTGTGTACTTGACCCCTGACCTCTCTGTGTACTTGACCCCTGACCTCTCTGTGTACTTGACCTCTGACCTCTGCCCTGTGGTGTTAAACAGGAGCACGGCGGGGTGCTGAGGATCTATCCTGAGGGTCGACCTTATGTGTGCGACATCGAGCCTTTGTTTGACCGACTGCTGCTCTTCTGGTCTGACCGAAGGAACCCACACGAAGTCCGGCCCTCCTACGCCACCAGGTAAATGTGCACAACAGGTAAACGTACAGGTAAATAATGTACAGCCCAGGTACAGGTAATTTTACAGCACAGTTAAGTGTACAGGTAAATAATGCACAGCACATGTAAACTATAGCCCAAGTAACAGCCAATCACAGAGCAGGGAGGGGTCAGGTGATGAGGAAGTACTGCCTTATATGGAAATGAATAAATTAATCAGTGAGGCTCTACTGTGACACGTACCTCTGTGGTATTTATTACAGTAAAAATACAGTGAAGATGCATTGTCTCTGTGAGCGTGTTAAAGTATTTCTGTAAATGATAGAACGTGTTTGTGTTTCAGATACGCCATCACTGTTTGGTATTTCGACTCGGAGGAACGAGCCGAGGCAAAGAGACGCTGCAGAGAACGAAGCGGTACGACAATAAACTCTGTTACATACACACAAATACAGAAATATAGAGTATATAGTGTATAGTACATGTACAAATATACTACTGCTGCCACCACCATTACTACTACTACTACTGCTACTGTTACTACTGCAACTACTACTACCACTACTACTTCTACTGCTACTGCTACTACCACTACTACTACTGCTACTGTTACTACTGCAACTGCTACTACTACTACTACCACTACTACTTCTACTGCTACTACCACTACTACTACTACTACTACTTCTACTACTACTGCTACTACTGCTACTACCACTACTACTACTGTTACTACTACAACCACTACTACTTCTACTGCTACTACCACTACTACTACTACTTCTACTACTACTACTGCTACTACTACTACTACTGTTGCTACTACAACTACTACTACTACTTCTACTACTACTACTGCTACTACCACTACTACTACTACTACTGTTACTACTGCAACTACTACTACCACTACTACTACTTCTACTACTACTACCACTACTACTACTACTTCTACTACTACTACTGCTACTACTGCTACTACCACTACTGCTACTGTTACTGCTACAACCACTACTGCTACTACTTCTACTGCTACTACTGCTACTACCACTACTACTACTACTTCTACTACTACTACTGCTACTACCACTACTACTACTGTTACTACTACAACCACTACTGCTACTACTGTTACTACTGCAACTACTACTACCACTACTACTACTGCTACTACTGCTACTACCATTTCTACTACTGTTACTACTACAACCACTACTGCTACTACTGCTACTACTACTACTACTGTTGCTACTACAACTACTACTACTACTACTTCTACTACTACTACTGCTACTACCACTACTACTACTACTACTGTTACTACTACAACTACTTCTACCACTACTACTACTACTACTGCTACTACCACTACTACTACTACTACTACTACTACTACTATTACTTCTACTACTACTATTACTTCTACGACTACTACTACTACTACTACTACTACTACTACCACTACTATTAGTACTATTACTGCTACTACTACTACTACTATTACTTCTACTACTACTACTATCATCACTACTACCACCTATTAGCACTACCTACTACTACTACTATTACTCTACCACTACTACCACTATTACTACTGCTACCACCACTACTACTATTACTACTACCACTACCACTACTACCACTACCACTACCACTACCACCACTACTACTACTACCATACTACTATTTACCATTACCACTACCACCACCATTACCATCACATCACTACCACCACCATTACTACCACTACCACTAATACTCTACTACTACCACCACCATTACTACCATTACTACTACCACTACTACTACCACTACCTACTACTACCACCACCACTACCACCACTACTACTATTACTTCTACTACTACTACTACTACTTGTACTACTATTACTACTACTACTATTTCTATTAATACTACTACTACTACGGCTATTACTACTACTTCTTCAACTACCAATACTACTGTAACAACTACTACTTCTATTACTATTACTGCTGCTACTATTGCTACTATTGCTACTGCTACTACTACTTCTATTATTACTACAATTACTACTACTACGACTTTAACTGCTGTTGTATTTCACTCTTCCTCATCATTTTTAAACCTTTGTGCTTTTCTAAAACTCTCAAATGCTTCACGTCGTCTTTTAAAAGTTCCTCCTCAGAGTTTCTGATCTGTCGTCTTCTATTCCAGACTCAGAAAACAGTAATTCGAGTGAGTGACGCCGTCGCCGGCGACGAGTGAAGCATTTACATGTGAAGAGGGTTTTCCCACAGTGACCACAGGGGGCGCCGCTGGACCTGACGCGGCGCTCCTCCTTCTCTGGAGCCAGGATGGAGGAGCAGAAGGACAGTTCCACCAGACAAACTGCACTATTAGTTTGTTTAAGTTTAGATCACATTATAATCTATTCTAAGAGACTGTTTATAAAGAGGGGGTACTTTACGTCTGTGTGCTAGAAACTATAACGTATTTAACTCAGAGTGGTTCCTTTTATTGTTTGGATAATCCTATATTCGCTCAAGCCATGTCTTTGCTCCCCGCGCTAAGTCACGCCCCCTTCAGACTCTATTCACGGTCACCGGAAGACGTTTGGAAACATGCGGATGACGACTTCCGGTGTAGTTCCCGACATGACACGTGATAAAACCGCGGATTCAGCAGCAGCGTTTTCACAACCTGCCAAAGCTTTTCCATGAAAGACGAGACTCTAATCAAGTCTTCAATGGCCACGTATTGTTCTGAATTAAATAGTTCGGAATTAAAATGTTCTCCTTTGAGTTTACATAGAAATAATCATTCCAAATTGAGGTTTACATGGAAAACACGTTAAATCGTCTTTATTTCATTCCGCTCAGCGTCTGGGGGTGGGGAAGGTTCTGATTGGACAGCGACACAAACGTATTTCCGTCTTTGGGATAAAAAAAAACACACTTCAGCTGCTCCCGGCTTTTCTGTCATCTCGGTTTGTCGTTACGCCGCCGACACAAACACGATCCGAACTTTTTCCGCGGTTGTTCCGATGCTAATGAACAACCGCTCCTCACGCTTTACGTCTGTGAGCTGAGGAGGAGAAGGGAAGAGCGTCGGAGAAGGAGGAAGAAGACAAACTGAGTCTGAGGCTGCCACACCTCAGCCCACTCCCACATCCCGCTCACAAATCCAAAGAGACGTGGAGGAAAGTCCGAAGTTGGATCGTCCGGATCGCGTCAGAAGGGCGACCCAACGAGCGCACGCTGACAGACCGGAATTAGGAATTATCTTTAAAACGAATAAACGTTTACATGATTAAAAATGGGAATAAACCACGCACTTACTTTGGAATTAAGTTAAATTCCGAATAATCATTTTAATTAGGAATTAAGTGTTTACATGGTCTTTTTAAAGCGGAATTCATTTTTATTCTGAATTAAAGCTCTCAAATGTCACTTACAGACCTTTTTTATTATTAAATTAGATAACTTATAATACACAAATTAATAGGCAGTGTATAAAAGGGAAAAAAGCAAGAATACGAATATGTCTAGATGAAGAAAACCGCGCCGTTTTCTCAGTTTTCCTAGATTTTGTTCCTGAGCCCAAAGGAAGTCGTCATCCGCATGTTTCCAAACGTTTTCCGGTTTTGTGACGTAAGCGTGAACAGAGCCCATCAGTGCACATCCCGCTAATGAAACCATTCCACAACCATTCCCGTCGGGTCTGTGAAGCTGATGTGTGCAGTTTTCATGTTTTTGTATATTTATGGAGAATGTCGTGTGGGAGTTTGGGTGACGTAGGAAGAAGGGATTGAACAGGGCCTGGGAGAGATCACTACACTACTCCAACATGCACGAAAGACATATAAAATCTCCTAAAAAAATTTATAAATTAAAGTACATTTTATAGGAAAATGCCTCTTTTTATAGATGTATATGGATATATTTGTGTATTTTTGTTTACCAATCATTTTGTGAAATCTGTAACTGCTGCACCTCTGATTATTCATGTTCCTTAAATGTTTTTTGTTGTTCTTATATTTAACCAAAAACTGTTCCGGAATCAGATTTTTGTAATAAATTATTGTTTACATTTGTGAAAAGGCTGTGGACTGAGTGAATCCTCTGCTCTTCTCATTGTGTCCTCTGTAGCTGCAGGTTATTGCTTTACGCACTAGATGGCGCTGTTACTCCACTTATAAACCTGGAGTCTGGAGTCTCAGTAATGAAGCTGTGAAAGAGCCTAAAACACCATTTCATTCTGTAGGTGCGGGTTTAATGTTTTGTTACGATGACCTCCTCAGACTGTAGAAAATGTCCTTCTTTTCCGTCTCATTCTCTGGTGTTTTCATCAGAAATCTCCAAAAGTCAAACCCAGAAATGTTTTTTTCTGATCATTTCTATCAGTGACAAAGTCCATTCTGCCGCTGCGTTTATCCAACCGCAACATCTGGGAGGGCATCTGACACAACACAACATCTGCAGATTCGATAGAGACATCTGACCTCCCTCCAAACCAGGGATACAGGAGGATGGGAGGACCTGGTTTAGTCCTGGTTTAGTCCTGGTTTAGGGATATAGGAAGATGGGAGGACCTGGTTTAGTCCTGGTTTAGGGATATAGGAAGATGGGAGGACCTGGTTTAGTCCTGGTTTAGTCCTGGTTTAGGGATATAGGAAGATGGGAGGGCATCAGACACACTGGGAAAGAGGAGGATATAGGAGTATCTGGTTTGGATCTAGTTTAGTCCCATTTTAGTCCTGGTTTAGGGCTAGATGGGAGGGCATCTGACACACAGGGATACAGGATGGGAGAATGTGGCTTAGACCAGGTCTGCACCTGGTTTAGTTACTGGTTTAGTCCTGGTTTAGTCCTGATTTAGTCACTGGTTTAGTCCTGGTTTAGTTACTGGTTTAGTCCTGGTTTAGTTACTGGTTTAGTCCTGGTTTAGTCACTGGTTTAGTCCTGGTTTAGTTTCTGGTTCAGTCCTGGTTACTCCCTGATTTAGTACTGATTAGTCACTGGTTTAGTCTCGGGTTTAGTCCTGGTTTAGTCCTGGTTTAGGAATATACAGGAAGATGGGAGGGCATCTGACACACAAGGATACAGGAGGATGGGAGAATGTGGTTTAGTCCTGCTTTAGTCTTGGGTTTAGTCTTGGGTTTAGTCCTGGTTTACTCCTGGTTTAGGTGTACAGGAGGGTGGGAGGGCATCTGACTCAGTGGGATAGAGGAGGAATAGGAGAATATGGTTTAGTCCTGGTTTAGTCCTGGTTTAGTCCCTGATTTAGTCCCTGGTTTAGACCTAGTTTAGGAACATACAGGAAGATGGAAGGAACGGGTTTAGTCCTGGGTTGGACCTGGTTTAGTCCTAGTTTAGTCCCAGGTTTAGGAATATATAGGAAGATGGGAGGGCATCTGACACACAAAGATATAGGAGTGTGGGAGGATCTGGTTTAGACCGGGTCTGGACCTGCTTTAGGCCTAGTTTAGTCCTGTTTAGGGATACATGATGGGAGGATCTGCTTTAGTCCCGGTTTAGTCCCGGTTTAGATATACAGGAGGGTGGGAGGGCATCTGGCTGAGTGGGACACAGGAGGGTGGGAGGGCATCTGGCTGAGTGGGACACAGGAGGGTGGGAGGGCATCTGGCTGAGTGGGACACAGGAGGGTGGGAGGGCATCTGGCTCAGCGGGATATTGCGGTTTCTTTATTATCCGTCTCTTTCTGGAGGTGCAGTAATAATCTGGACGAGGTCAGAGACTCCTCGACCCGGCGCCACTTTAAATATTTCACACGATTTTAAATGAGCGTCCATGAATGATAGATCACAGAGGAGGACGAGAGGAAGAGGGGAGGAAGAGGAGGACGAGAGGGAGGAAGAGGAGGAGGGGGCAAAATAGGAGAAGAGTAGAAAAATTAGGAGTGGAGAGAGACAAAACGAGGTGATAGACGAGAAAGAGACAAGGGAGGGGAAGAGAGAAAGAGAGGAGAGGGGTAGAAGAATGAAAAGAAGAGAGAGAAAGAGAGGAGAGGGGTAGAAGAATGAAAAGAAGAGAGGGAGAAAGAGAGGAGAGGGGTAGAAGAATGAAAAGAAGAGAGGGAGAAAGAGAGGAAAGGGGTAGAAGAATGAAAAGAAGAGAAAGAAAGATACAAGAGGAGAGGGGTAGAAGAATGAAAATAAAAGAGGGAGAAAGAGAGGAGAGGGGTAGAAGAATGAAAAGAAGAGAAAGAAAGATACGAGAGGAGAGGGGTAGAAGAATGAAAAGAAAAGAGGGAGAAAGAGAGGAGAGGAGTAGAAGTATGAAAAGAAGAGAGCTGATGAAAGAGGGAGTAAAAAGAGAGAGACGGAGAGAAGGGTCATAGGGGAAAGCGAAAGGAAAGGAGAGTGTAGAAAAGGAAAGAAAGAGGGATAGAAATAGGATAGGGAAGGGAGGTGAAGAGCAAAAGCAGATCAGAGATAGAGTGAGGCGCAGATAGAAGGTGTGAAGAGAGAGGAAAGAGAGAAGTAGAAAAGAGGAGGAGAGAGTCCCAGGGGCGTCTGTCTGTCCTCCTCCTTTCTCCCCTTTCTCTTTCTTTCCTCCTCTGACCGAATCCCTTCAGATCGATGATGTGATTCCAGGATTCAGGAGGATTCATGTCTGAGAGACACTTTATTATTCGTTTGTCTGCATCTCCAAAGCTCAAAATGCTCTGATCCACCTTGTGATGTCATCAAGTGGGAGTTTTCAAGTTAAGTGTCAAGGTTTTCGATGTTTTTTCAAGGTATTTTTTTTTAACCTTTCGTCCAGAAGAGATCAGCATTTCCACGGCTGGAACGATCCAAATGATTCTAGTGAAGGTGAACGGCAGGAGTCTCCAACCTTAACACCACAACATAAATACAAACTCCACAACACAAATACAAACTCCACAACACAAATACAAACTCCACAACACAAATACAAACACCACAACACAAATACAAACTCCACAACACAAATACAAACTCCACAACAAAAATACAAACTCCACAACACAAATACAAACTCCACAACACAAATACAAACTCCATAACACAAATACAAACCACAACATAAATACAAACTCCACAACACAAATACAAACATCACAACACAAATACAAACATCACAACACAAATACAAACTCCACAACACAAATACAAATTCCACAACATAAACACAAACATCACAACACAAATACAAACTCCATAACACAAATACAAACCACAACATAAATACAAACTCCACAACACAAATACAAACATCACAACACAAATACAAACATCACAACACAAATACAAACTCCACAACACAAATGCAAACTCCACAACACAAATACAAACATCACAACACAAATACAAACTCCACAACACAAATACAAACTCCACAACACAAATACAAACTCCACAACATAAATACAAACTCCACAACACAAATACAAACACCACAACACAAATACAAACTCCACAACACAAATACAAACATCACAACACAAATACAAACTCCACAACACAAATACAAACCCCACAACACAAATACAAACATCACAACACAAATACAAACCCCACAACACAAATACAAACATCACAACACAAATACAAACACCACAACACAAATACAAACATCACAACACAAATACAAACTCCACAACACAAATACAAACTCCACAACACAAATACAAACTCCACAACACAAATACAAACTCCACAACACAAATACAAACCCCACAACATAAATACAAACATCACAACACAAATACAAACACCACAACACAAATACAAACTCCACAACACAAATACAAACTCCAAAACACAAATACAAACTCCACAACACAAATACAAACTCCACAACACAAATACAAACACCACAACACAAATACAAACTCCACAACACAAATACAAACTCCACAACACAAATGTAAATTCCACAACACAAATACAAACTCCACAACACAAATACAAACATCACAACACAAATACAAACTCCACAACACAAATACAAACTCCAAAACACAAATACAAACTCCACAACACAAATACAAACTCCACAACACAAATACAAACTCCACAACACAAATACAAACACCACAACACAAATACAAACTCCACAACACAAATACAAACTCCACAACACAAATGTAAATTCCACAACACAAATACAAACTCCACAACACAAATACAAACATCACAACACAAATACAAACACCACAACACAAATACAAACATCACAACACAAATACAAATTCCACAACACAAATGTAAATTCCACAACACAAATACAAACCCCACAACACAAATACAAACATCACAACACAAATACAAACTCCACAACACAAATACAAACTCCACAACACAAATACAAACTCCACAACACAAATACAAACACCACAACACAAATACAAACTCCACAACATAAATACAAACTCCACAACATAAATACAAACTCCACAACACAAATACAAACTCCACAACACAAATACAAACTCCACAACACAAATACAAACTCCACAACACAAATACAAACCCCACAACATAAATACAAACATCACAACACAAATACAAACTCCACAACACAAATACAAACTTTAAAACACAAATACAAACTCCACAACACAAATACAAACTCCACAACACAAATACAAACTCCACAACACAAATACAAACACCACAACACAAATACAAACTCCACAACACAAATACAAACTCCACAACACAAATACAAACTCCACAACACAAATACAAACTCCACAACACAAATACAAACATCACAACACAAATACAAACTCCACAACACAAATACAAACTCCAAAACACAAATACAAACTCCACAACACAAATACAAACTCCACAACACAAATACAAACTCCACAACACAAATACAAACACCACAACACAAATACAAACTCCACAACACAAATACAAACATCACAACACAAATACAAACTCCACAACACAAATACAAACTCCACAACACAAATACAAACTCCACAACACAAATACAAACATCACAACACAAATACAAACACCACAACACAAATACAAACATCACAACACAAATACAAATTCCACAACACAAATGTAAATTCCACAACACAAATACAAACCCCACAACACAAATACAAACATCACAACACAAATACAAACTCCACAACACAAATACAAACTCCACAACACAAATACAAACTCCACAACACAAATACAAACACCACAACACAAATACAAACTCCACAACACAAATACAAACTCCACAACACAAATACAAACTCCACAACACAAATACAAACTCCACAACACAAATACAAACTCCACAACACAAATACAAACTCCACAACACAAATACAAACTCCACAACATAAATACAAACTCCACAACACAAATACAAACACCACAACACAAATACAAACTCCACAACACAAATACAAACTCCACAACACAAATACAAACTCCACAACACAAATACAAACTCCACAACACAAATACAAACTCCACAACACAAATACAAACACCACAACACAAATACAAACATCACAACACAAATACAAACTCCACAACACAAATGTAAATTCCACAACACAAATACAAACTCCACAACACAAATACAAACATCACAACACAAATACAAACATCACAACACAAATACAAACATCACAACACAAATACAAACTCCACAACACAAATACAAACATCACAACACAAATACAAACTCCACAACACAAATACAAACATCACAACACAAATACAAACTCCACAACACAAATACAAACTCCACAACACAAATACAAACTCCACAACACAAATACAAACTCCACAACACAAATACAAACATCACAACACAAATACAAACATCACAACACAAATACAAACTCCACAACACAAATACAAACTCCACAACACAAATACAAACTCCACAACACAAATACAAACTCCACAACACAAATACAAACTCCACAACACAAATACAAACTCCACAACACAAATACAAACTCCACAACACAAATACAAACATCACAACACAAATACAAACTCCACAACACAAATACAAACTCCACAACATAAATACAAACTCCACAACACAAATACAAACATCACAACACAAATACAAACTCCACAACACAAATACAAACTCCACAACACAAATACAAACTCCACAACACAAATACAAACATCACAACACAAATACAAACATCACAACACAAATACAAACTCCACAACACAAATACAAACTCCACAACACAAATACGAACATCACAACACAAATACAAACATCACAACACAAATACAAACATCACAACACAAATACAAACTCCACAACACAAATACAAACTCCACAACACAAATACAAACATCACAACACAAATACAAACTCCACAACACAAATGTAAACTCCACAACACAAATACAAACTCCACAACACAAATACAAACACCACAACACAAATACAAACTCCACAACACAAATACAAACATCACAACACAAATACAAACATCACAACACAAATACAAACTCCACAACACAAATACAAACGCCACAACACATATACAAACTCCACAACACAAATACAAACTCCACAACACAAATACAAACATCACAACACAAATACAAACTCCACAACACAAATGTAAACTCCACAACACAAATACAAACTCCACAACACAAATACAAACTCCAAAACACAAATACAAACATCACAACACAAATACAAACTCCACAACACAAATACAAACATCACAACACAAATACAAACATCACAACACAAATACAAACATCACAACACAAATACAAACTCCACAACACAAATACAAACATCACAACACCAATACAAACATCACAACATAAATACAAACTCCACAACACAAATACAAACATCACAACACAAATACAAACTCCACAACACAAATGTAAACTCCACAACACAAATACAAACTCCACAACACAAATACAAACACCACAACACAAATACAAACATCACAACACAAATACAAACTCCACAACACAAATACAAACTCCACAACACAAATACAAACTCCAAAACACAAATACAAACATCACAACACAAATACAAACTCCACAACACAAATACAAACATCACAACACAAATACAAACTCCACAACACAAATACAAACTCCACAACACAAATACAAACTCCACAACACAAATACAAACATCACAACACAAATACAAACTCCACAACACAAATACAAACATCACAACACAAATACAAACTCCACAACACAAATGTAAACTCCACAACACAAATACAAACTCCACAACACAAATACAAACACCACAACACAAATACAAACATCACAACACAAATACAAACTCCACAACACAAATACAAACTCCACAACACAAATACAAACTCCAAAACACAAATACAAACATCACAACACAAATACAAACTCCACAACACAAATACAAACATCACAACACAAATACAAACTCCACAACACAAATACAAACTCCACAACACAAATACAAACTCCAAAACACAAATACAAACATCACAACACAAATACAAACTCCACAACACAAATGCAAACACCACAACACAAATACAAACTCCACAACACAAATACAAACACCACAACACCAAAGAAAGCCCCAACAGAAGTGATCACGAGGAGGATCGAGCAGGAAATGAGTGGTAAAAGTTGAAGAAGAAGGAACGTAAAGTAGGAGGAGGAAGTAAAGAAGGAAAGTAAAGGAATGGAGAAGTGAACAAAGTTGGAAACGTTTGTTAAAGTAATTTATTGTTTTGTGTCCAGGATCGTTGTCATTGTCTGAGCGTCGTAAATAATTTTCCCTTTAATGTCCTTGACCACAGAAGTGAGGTACTGCAGCCCAAGAAAAAAACTCTCCCATAGAAGCACAGAGCATTATGTGAAATCAAACTTCCGTGTTCTGCTGACAGGGCGTCCACAGCTTTCATAAAGGTCAGATTTTGTAGGATTCTTCTGTATTTTTACAATTTGAACTTGAAAAAATTATTTAATCGTCAAAGTGCCTAAAAGTCAGTTTTGTAAGAGTTCTCCTCGCCGCGCTCTGATTGGTCAGAACTGTGTTTCTGACGTCACTGGTTTAGTCCTGGTTTGGTCCCTGGTTTAGTCCTGGTTTAGTCCCTGGTTCAGTCCTGGTTTAGTCCCTCGTTTACTTCTGGTTTAGTCCCTGGTTTAGTTCTGGTTTAAGAATACACAGGAAGATGGGAGAGTTTGGTTTAGTCCTACTTTAGTCCTGGTTTAGAAAAGTTGGGCTGTGGAAGTAAAAATTTTTTTTCGGGATCATGCGTCAATGAGCACAGACCATCAAAAACAATACAATACAAACAAATTTGATTATAGATCTGTGGGATCAAGCGGGAAGTGAATGGGAAAAGAAGAAGAAAAGAAGAAGAAGATTAAGAATGTGAAAAGTCAAGGAACAGAGAACAAAGTTGGAAACGTAAGTTAAAGTAATTTATTGTTTTGTGTCCAGGATCGATGTCACTGTCTGAGCGTCGTAAATAATTTCCCGCTTGATCCTCCTCGCTTGGTCCGTCGGAAAATAGAGTCCCATGGCCACTTCTGTTGTAGCTTTTTGTTGTGTTGAGGTGTTTGTATTTGTGTTGTGACGTTTCTATTTGTTGTGAGCGCTTCCAGGTTGGAAAATAAAGTAAGTTATTTTCTTTGTGGCTTTTTTTGTTTTGCTGCAGCGTTTGCATTTGTTGTGAGCCTCCCCAGCTTCCGTACCCCATTTTTCTTTCTTTCTTCCCTCCATTCTTTCCTGTCCTGTGTAAAAATACATCTCTTTCTCTCCATTTATCTGGGCTCCTTTTCAGAAAAGGAGAATTGGCAGAATCGTGCAGTCAACTCTCGTCTTTAAAAGCTCAGATTAATATAAAAAGAGACACAAACACGAGCCATAAGAAGAATCAGACACAAGGATAGTTTTTGTTTTTTTAATATCTTCATTTGTTTGTCATTAGAATTTGATAACACTGTTACATTGATAATAAGAGGGACTTCCTTTTGTCCCGATCCATAAAAGAATCTGTAGAATTGTACAAGAAATAGTTAAAAACACACATTTTTCACAGTTAAATGGGCGACGTTTCTCTCGTCATTTTCAGAAACACGATGTGGTCGACAAAAACACAAACGCTTTACATCTGGGTGTATTTCCTGGTTTAGAACGAGACTCCCACCACGATACAACGAAAGAAAGACTCAAAAATAAATGATTCCATATTTAAATTTCGATTCTAAGCTACAGATTTGGCAAAAGTAGAAAAAGGAGCCACAAACTCCTGAGTCTTCGTGGATCACAGTCTCAAAGATTCATGGAAATTAAAGTGGAAAATGAGTTAAAACATGAGCACAGATTGTTTTTGTTCTAAGGTTCTATTGTCTCACTCGGCTCAAAGCTCAGAGAAAACAGGGCGGCGTTTTGAGTTTGAAGTTCTAGCACTTTAGATACTTATTATTTACTTTATAACACAGTAATAACACGGTAGCAGGATGGTAATAACATGGTAATAACGCTTGGGATTAAAACAACGGAGATTTAAGCTGCAAAACACTCGAATTTGTGTTAGCAGCCCTGACTTTTATTTACTTTTTAAGTCTAAGTTTTGCAATATTGACATAAACCTGGCAGATTTCCATGTTACGCTTGTTTTTTGGGATGCACCGATCCAGCTTTTTCCTGTTTCGATACCAATGTCGATACTTTGGCTTTAAGTGTTTGCCGATCCTCGATATCACCCGATACCAGAGCACTGAAAACATTTATTTATTTCCTTTAAACACAAAAAAACAATCTAAAAACGTGTTTTGTAGCTGTTATTTATCGTCTATTGTAACTACAGAACTTAGAAAATATTACGAGGTGTTTTAGGGTTGCATCGTTCAGTATATCGGTTTATTACACCAATTTGTGCATCTAAATGGGTTATCAATTCAACCGATATCTCAGAATCGATATCTGATCCATCAAAATTGCCAAAATCGACGGCGATATATCGGTGCATCCCTCGCTCTGTTCATGGGTTTCAGCGTGCAGATTTATGCAACATTTTGAGGAGTTTTGGTGCAAATTTCAGGCTCTGAACGTTTGAATTCGGAGATCGCTGGCGTTCCAGTGTCTTGTAAAAGTCGAAAATGGAAAAATCCAACTTCCGACAGTAACTGAAACGCCGCTGAAATTTGGATTTTTACAAGACACTGGGAAAATTCAACTTGAACGGCAACTGGAACGCCGGCGATCTCCAAATTCAAACTTTCAGAGCCTGAAAATTGTTTGATGAAACTTCCGAGATCCAAGTTCTGATCCCCGAGAGCGACAGGAACACAGATTTTTCCATTTGCAAAGGTATAATAATTTGTTTTAAACTGTTCATTACTCTTTTTTTTTCTCTTGGAAACCCATAGAAAGCACAAAATAATGAAAAGTTACCCATGGAAAGTGACCACATATGTCATTCGTCTTTATAGTTTGTTACATCTAAACCCAGACTGTGAATGTAAAAGTTGATTTAGTAAAAGAAAACTGAATTCTGGTTTTTGACGTTATTCAGCTTTCTTTGGTTTTGGATCCTGTCTGGACGTCTAAGGGGAAAACATATAGAAAAATTATTATTTTTAACGTTATATCAACAGTTCTGCACCATACGTTCCCCGGTGATAAGACTTTACCATGTTTTTTCCATCCTAAAGCCATAAAGTAAAGTGTGGATTCATGTGAGCAGAAACATCTGATTTGGCAAAGTAAGAAAACTCTCTAAGACGTGATTTCTACCAATATTTACCAATCAAACACTGAGCATCTTAAAACCAAAAGCCGCCGTGGAGTCTCTGCTCTGAGATCACATTATATGGGTCGAAGAAGAGGGCTTACATCGAAATAAACGAAGATTCATTTAAAAATATATAAAAAATGTGCAAATCAAACCTGAGTTTCCCCCGATCTGTCCGAAAACGTGACACCTGGTTTGCATGAGAAGACGACTGATTATTGAGCCCTCTGAAAAACTCTTATTTTAACAAAGTAAAGGTAACATTTCCTGTTCACAGTTTTTCAAAATAAAAGTCTAAATGTCTAGATTCGGACCCTGGTTTTTCACAAGAAGACGCTGATTCCACATTGAGATCATTTGAACGAACAAACGAGGGACCAAACATCGGACGAAACATGCAATTTCCAAAACACCTAGAAAAATAGATTTATTGTGCGAAATATTTTTTATTCTTTTAGTTTCATTAAAAATCTTTAAAATTTCAGCTGTGAAATAGTATAATTCTAGTATTTTCTATTGTGTTCTAATCCCTACTTTTGTCCCGTGAGTCGGTGGGAACCAATGAAATACACCCAATGCATCCGCGCCCAAAGGAAGTCTGGGACGTCTTTGCTTTTGGCACAAATTTCAGAATAAAAGTTCCACTAAAATGCTACATAAGTCTTTTGTCTACATAGAATATTATTGAAGCTGAAGACTACATATCCCAGAATGCCTCGGGAGCGGTTCAAAGATGGCTGTGATTTTTTAGTCTCTGAGAAGCTGCGAGTGTACGAGGTTTTTTAGGACGACACAACAGCGAAAGCAACGAACGGAATTTTTACCCAAAGTTTTACACAGACGAAGGCGCAGACGGAGGTGGAGTCTACAAACGCAAAAAAGTGCTTTGTACAAGCCACCCACAGACACAACAACCTGCCCGGGCACTACAGCGAGGGACGGGGGAGGGGAGAGGCCGAGGAGAGGCCGAGGAGAGCACTTTATGAACAAGAACGACCTGCTTTACATCGTGGGAGGGTTTGAAACAGACCGGGTAAAGAAGTGGACGAGCTAAAGTCAAGATTTCAACACTTTTCCATGACTTTATGGCACTTACATGTGTAGAATTGAGTAGACTTAATGCTTTGTGTTGCATTTTTGTATGAAAAGCGCTCAATAAATTCAGTTTGATTGATTGATTGATTGATTGACTTTTGAAATGTGAACCATTTCCACTCACCTTATGGTTTGGTATTATAGTTTTTTAACATTCAGAATCCTGTCAGTGCGTTTATTGTCGTCTCTTTTAAACAAAACACCTTATTATGTATTAAAATGATCATAACAACCTAATAATAACTTAACAGAACGCTGTACACTGGAAACAAACTATATCTAGGCAAGTTAAAATGGCATAATTAAGAACATTTTACTTTATTTGAGTAGATTCATCTTGACAAGTGAAATTATGTGTGTTGTTTTCTTAATTCAAGCAAGATTTGATTGCATTTCATATTTTAAGTGCAAAAAGTTGGTGTTTTTCTTATTTTAAGTGTAGCAAGATGTATTTTCATATTTTAAGTACAAAAATCTTACAGCACTGGCAGATGATTTTACTTATCAAATTAAATTTACTCAAATCCTGGTAAAACTTTCTTAATCCAAGTAATTTTAGCTTGACTAGATTTTGTTTTTTGCAGTGTAGTTACTCGAAAAAGATAATAAAATTCTATAACTTTTCCAAAACTTTCAGTGAATTTACAAAATTCCATGACTTTTCCAGGCCCAGGAAATGACATTTTCAATTTCCATGACTTTTTCAGGATTTCCATGACCGCGGGAACCCTGTAAGTGAACATGACGTCACCCACAGCGTTCGGCTCCAGTCAAATGAAGCTAATCGAGGTTGAAAGTTACAGGGGTGAATTTGGAGCAGAGATTTAGGATCATAGGGCCTAAAGAGAAGATCCAGAGCGAAGCTGTTGATGGTAACGACTCTTCTCAGATAAAAAACACATAAAATCTAGTGCGATGTGTTTGTCCAGTTGCAATTTCCTCATTTAAAAGGTTCAAATTTCATAATAATTCAGCACATTTCTGTAGTACCTCTGACCTCCATGAGACCAAATCATTTTTTCAGAAATCTGAAGTTATTCTGCATGTTTTCTTTGTACTTTAAGTGTCAAAATGTCATGTGGTGTGACCGTGCATCATGTGGTACAACTAATAACAGCAGGAATTCTGTGGCTGGAATTTAATAACAGACAAAGTAATGAATGGGTGAATGGTTCTTTAGGCATTTTTCTTCATTTGATGCATTTTCCAGGGCAGTAGTTTGTTCATTAAACACAAGCAGGTCACTGTCATTGGACAGCAAAAGAAAATATTAATATGCATTAAAAATCTAAAGAAAGAAGTTTGTTTCTATACACTTCATATTACTCAGAACTTAGATTAATATCCCAACTATGTTTTAGAAAATAAAAGTATTTTAAGGTTATTCTCGGTTCCACCACATGATATTTTACACTAAAAGTGCTTAATATAAATGTTAAACACAGATTTATGCACCTGACACTGGAAATATTTGAAAAAGTTCAATAGAAACTAATATTTTTTATGTTTTAAAATTTGCCTGTTGAAAATCCTTATACGTCATTGACCCATGTACGAAAAAGAAAACTAAGTTGTCATGCATAAAAGTGAAGATTTCTGTTTGCAATTGATCAATAATTGTGACTGAAATTATAATTATTGATTTGAAAAGTTTTAAAGTAACTACTGGTGTTGAAGTATTGTCTGGAAAAGGGAAAACATAAGATACTTCTTTTTCTGCTCCTTTTCATTCATTTGTTGTGTGTTTGATGTTGTGACACTGTTAATGTCTTTTTATACTTTATAAATGAATTAAACAAACAAATAAATGAATAAAAATAAAATAAAATTCTTGCCTGCATCGCTGGTTTGGCAGGGAACAGGCATTTAGTAAGAAGGCGTCATTTATTGGTTATTCGTGTTCAAATCTTAGTTTACGGACAAAATAGTGTTTGTAAAAGCTGCTACTTAAGAAAAGAGAGAGTCTGTAAAATATAATCTATTCGTTTTACAGCATTTTTTCAGGTAATAACTAACACAGAAGCTACTGACAGGGAGGGTCACATTATCTAGTCCAATCAGGCACATTGTTCCTAAGAATCATGGGAAATGAAGTCCCCGACACTTGATTCTCTGTCATGGGGCTTTTTCGAGAACAATAAAAAGTATAATGTAGGCAGAGAAATGTGAACTGTAAGATCACAACGGAAGAAACGACTAAGAGACTGGACCAGGACTGGACCAAAACCAGACCAGGACCCAGTTTGCATCAGGCTAAACTGGGCTCAAACTAGGATGAAAACTGTGAATGCATCCGGGCGCACACTGTGTGATATTTTCGATCTTTTCACTCAGCTCCAGCTCAAACTGTACGGCCAAATCACAGGGTTTAAAAGTTCACAGCTCATGATTCATGTTCTCACCACAGACCGTATAAAAAAAGTGGACTAAGTGAGTGTGACGTCACCCACAGCGTTTAGCGTTGCTCAAATGAGGCTCACGGACGAGCGACACAGGAGCGAATCTGGAGCCAGGATTTTTTTAACGGACAAAATAGCGGAAAAATAAATTCAGGATCATGTGTCGCAGGTTCATACGAACATTTTACGACCAAAATGACGAAGCCACAGCAGCAGGTACAGAGAGAGGAGCCACAAGAGCCCAGTGTAAGTCAATGGGAGCCAGAGTCAGAAGGAGCCGGAAGAGCCTCCTTCTCTTAGCTCCTCGTTAGCTTTGTCCACTCATATATACAGCCTATGGTTCTCACACTGTAAGAACCACTTCAACAGTGCGAAACCTCACGAGAGGCGACTGGACTTCAAACAGGTCTGATATTCTTGCGACCTAAGATTGTCGATCTGGAGCTGGTCGAGAGGGATTAATCAGTTCTCATTACCTTATGTATAACTCCTCTAAACACGACACAAGAATAAGCCAAAACTCTGCCTGATCTAAAAAAATTGTGAAAAATCGTCTCAAAAAGGGCAAAAAAATCACACAGTGTACGCCCGACTTTCCATTCAAAGTGTCTGTGCTGATGGTTAAAACTACCAGAACTTTCACAATATAAAAAACGGCCAATGACAATTTTAGAAACATATTTTAAATCAAACACATTTTCTGTAGAGGTCCAATAAGAAAGTGAGTCACCAATAAGGTTAAAGCATTTCACCTCAGTCTGAAAGAGCCTGAATATTGTGCCGATAACACAAACCTTTTTAAAGCAACACTGCGTAACTTTTAGGACTTGGCTCTGGCTTGTCATCTGCTTGATTCCACGTAAATAAATACAAATAAAACTAAACTTCGGAAAAGTCTCCTTGGAAACAGATGATTTTTATACCAAATACTGTGGAATATTATGGCTAAAGGAACAATGTTTCCATGGAAACAAGCAGGAGAAGCCAAATAAGAGCCGGGTTTGTGGAGAGGCAAGCCTGCTCATAGAAAGGACGCATGTTTTTCTGTTTTTCAATGCAATTCAGACATTCAAAACAATATATTTATCAACATTTCTGAATTATAAATCAGTGATGTCAAACCCTTATCTCATTTAAATATTTTAAGTGCTGCTCCGCCCCTTTTCCTCCGTTGGCCCCGCCCCTCCTCAATCGCCCCGCACAGGAGAGAGAGAGAGAGCACAGAGAGACAAAGGACAAACTACAGAGCTGGGTAAATACTGCATATAACCACAGGGGGGCGCTGGAGACGGACACGAAACGACTGAAACACGCTACGCTTTGTACACACGCAAAGGCCGAGCGAAAACCACCAAAGGAACGGCTCACAGTGCTTCAACACGAAACGTTTTTGGCAAAGATTATAAAGACGACGAGCACAGAACAGAGGAGGCGCTGTGGAGTCCTCCAAAAACGCTTTTTTAACACGGCTGATTGTTTGAGAGAAATCTGATTGAAAAATGCAACTGTTATTCATTATATTATTATTGTTCTTATTACAATCTCAGCTGATATGTGTCTTTTCACAGGAGAGATGGAGGGAGGAGGGAGGAGAGAGGGAAGGAGGGGTGAGAGATAGAAAAATGGAGGGAGAAAGGGGTAGTTGGTGCAAAGGAGAAGGTGATTTAGGTATGAAAAGGTGGGATTTAGAGAAAGAGGGCGGGTGAAAAAGACAGAAAGAGGGAAAGGGAGGGAGGGATGGAGATGGAAGAGCGGATCATTGTGTAAAAATATAAAGTGGAGGTGTTTTGGTTCAGGAAGAAGCAGCGGAGGAGCTGAGCCGACCAAAAAGACACAACTCAGAGAGTAATTTCTGTTACCGTGTACAACTAGTACTAATACTTTGCAGTATTTGTGGTAGTATTTCTTCTTCCTTTGAGCGATTATGTCCCAAAGGAAAGACAGAGTCACATTTTGAAAACTTCAGCTTCATTTTACAGCTAAATACTTCATTATTAGGAAGCGTCTGATTGGTCGGTTCATTTCCGCCGTGTCTAAGGAGGCGGGACAATCACAGAATAAGTCGTTTTTTCACAGTGTAAAAAGTAAAAACAACAGGAGTCGGTCATAGTTTAACATTCAGGTTCAAGTTAGCTTCACTAGCTAATTAGCCTCAGTCTCACTGAGAATTAACAAGTTAGAAAACATTTTTAAAAAGCAATAAAAAAACACCGTGTAAGCCAATCAGCTCTTTGTCGCCGGGCAGATTTCTCCCCCACGGTCCAATCACATGGGACCAAAGGGACAGAGCCGAACTTTGATGAAAAAGTAAAAGTTTGTGGATGTTTTGGCATCGCCCGCCTCAACCCAACGGGAACCCGGGTACACGGGAGGTCACCAGCACCAGGAGCCCACAGGGGGAGGGGGGGAGAGGGGGAGAAGAGGGGGAGAAGAGGAGGAGGAGAGAGGAGAGAGGAGGAGAGGTGGACACCAGCACCCACGGAGGGGAGAAGGTAAGGAGAGAAGAGAAGGAATGAAAGAGGAGGTGGAGAGGGAGAAATTGGGAGAGAGCGAATGAGAGAAGAGAGAGAGGGATGGAGAGATGGAGGAGAGGTCATGTTCGGTGCGAGAGCTGAAGGAGCAGCACTGAGCTCGAACACGAGGAGCAGAAACAGTTTAACATGTTTTTAAAAATCTAAAAAAAAGTCTGAATCTAAATCCAAACCTTTGTGATTAAACTCTTCCTCAGGTGGAGACAGTTCAGATTCAGGTTCAGGTGCAAATATGTTTTTCTATTTGGAGCTAATGTAGGACTAACTAACTTCAGCTCAATCTGGGTTTGCAGTTCACCATTATCAAAGCTTTTGTATGGCTTGTCTTGGTCCATCTAAAAGATCCTTCAAGCCAGATTTGAACCAGCGACCTGAGGATTTCTGCTCTTATCTCCACAGTCTTCTGCTCAGAGACTCACACTGTGGCAAATGAAAGAAGTTTTTTTAAGCTTTAGCACAAAACCAAAAGTAAATCTCATGTTATAAAATAGTGCTGATAGTTTTTAGTCTGCGCTCTGTCCTCTCAGCGCTGCTCCTTCAGGGACCTGTGTATCTCCGGAAACAGGAAGAAGATTTAACATTCGAGATCACAGCGCCACCGGCTGGAATTGCTTTTTATATTTTCATTTCATTTCTGAATCTAAGCTACAATATTTTATAAAAAACAAAACAAAAATATTCATAGTAATAGCCATATTCCTCTGCACTTTCCTCCACAAATGTCCCAAAACCTTTTGTAAAGATTTCATTGCCTCCTAGTTCAAAAAAGTCTTTTTGTCGAGCCTAGATCACATGAAGAGGGGAAAGTCCCGCATTATATACGCATGTCTGTGTCTCCATGGCGACACAAAAACAAAAATATGTAAATGTCCCACGCTCGCTGAGTCCGGGGAATTCTCTGAAGGCAAAAGCAGTTTGTGTTAGTTTATGAAGAGGTTAGAAAAGCTCACAGTCGAATCACCAAACTCCAGACCAAAAAGTGCTTGAGTTTTACATCCGTCTTCTGTCCTAACGCCTTTACCGGATCTGACTGGATCTGACCGGATCTGACCAGATCTGACTGGATCTGACCATATCTGAACCGGATCTGACTGGATCTGACCAGATCTGAACCGGATCTGAACTGGAACTCTGGGTTGCAAGTGTAGAAATATCATTCATTTTTTAGAGTCTTTTTTGTGGAAACCAGCCCAGACCCAGAGACCTGAGACAAGACGGAGACAGAACGAAGGCAGAGCCCGTTCAGAGCCACGAGAACCATAAGAACCGGGACAGAGGAGCAGAGAGGCCAGAAGAAGGGATCAAATCTACTCAACTGTCTTATTCTGCATTCATTTATCTGTCTGAAACAGTTGCTTCCACATGGCAAAGCAAAGTCTGTTTTTTGTTTGTTTTTTCACAAATGTTTTTTTTCTTGAAGTAAAAGGCAATTTCCTGGCCTAAAATAATAAATATCAGGAATGTGGCAGTTTATTTTGAAGTTTTAACATGAAATGGTCTAAGTTGGAGATCCAAAAGTTCTTTAAAACCTACAGTATGTGACACCTTAAACTGGAGACTGAACTGCCGCAGATTTGATGCACTTTTCTGGTCTTAAACCCTGCTCCATAGCGCCCCCTGCCTCTCCTTGTCACGCCAGTCTGAGTCCTGGGCTGGTTTTGGCACAGTAGCGCGGTCAGCAGAGTCGGCACAGTCCGGCACAGTCCGGCACAGTCCGGCACAGTCCGGCACAGTCCGGCACACTCAGTCCTCCTTGCGCTCCAGGCTGCCCTGCGTGGCGTGGATGCCGTTGCTGTAGACGGGAAAAGGCAGTGAGGAGAAGAGCCCCTCGGCCGTGGTGACTTGCCCGGAGGCAGGATTCGTACTCGCGCCCACAAACGGCCCGGCGGCGGCTGCGGACATGTTGAGCCGGTGCACGTGGTGGTACAGCATCTCCATCGGCGTCTTCGGGTCCAGACCAAAACCGGAGCCGTCCACGAAGTTCACCGCGGCGTTCGGCAGAAGGTTTCCCTGCGCCATCGCGAGAGTCACGTCGGCCGGAGCGTACCTGAGGAGGGAGGAGGCAAGGAAGGAGGAGGCAAGGAAGGAAGAGGCAAGGAAGAAGGAGGCAAGGAGGGAGGAGGCAAGAGGAGGGAGGAGGCAAGGAGGGAGGAGCCAATAGGAGGGAGGGGCCAAGTAGGGAGGAGGCAAGGAGGGAGGAGGCAAGAGGAGCGAGGAGGCAAGGAAGGAGGAATCAAGAGGAGGGAGGAGGCAAGAGGAGGGAGGAAGCAAAAGGAGGGAGGAGGCAAGAGGAGGAAGGAGGCAAGGAGGGAGGAGCCAATAGGAGGGAGGGGCCAAGTAGGGAGGAGGCAAGGAGGGAGGAGGCAAGAGGAGCGAGGAGGCAAGGAAGGAGGAATCAAGAGGAGGGAGGAGGCAAGAGGAGGGAGGAAGCAAAAGGAGGGAGGAGGCAAGAGGAGGGAGGAGGCAAAAGGAGGGAGGAGGCAAGAGGAGGGAGGAGGCAAGAGGAGGGAGGAGGCAAGAGGAGGAAGGAGCCAAGAGGAGGGAGGAGCCAAGAGGAGGGAGGAGGCAAAAGGAGGGAGGAGGCAAGAGGAGGGAGGAGGCAAGAGGAGGGAGGAGGCAAAAGGAGGGAGGAGGCAGGAGGAGGGAGGAGGCAAGAGGAGGGAGGAGGCAGGAGGAGGGAGGAGCCAGGTGGAGCAAAGAGGAAGGAGGAGGGAGGAGGCAAGAGGAGGGGCAGGAGGGAGGTGGTATTACAGTGCATACATATTAGTTTATTTATGTTCGTATTAGTTTATATTTATTTATTTACGTTTTTAGTATTTGTGCAAATCTTAATCAAAAAATTGTTACAGCATCAGGGGAAAAGCAGTAAACTGGTTGATGAGCTCTTTAAAGTCTGATATAAATCTGTGTGTGTCAAATCTTACAGGTGAGGTTCCACAAGGGTCAATATTAGGGCCAATAATAATACTGCACATTAATGATCTATGTAAACTGTTTGTACTACAACACTTATGGAATTACTTCATATATATTCAGATTAGTATATTCAGGGTGTCTCAAAAATTTGGCAGTTTTGGCAGTTCTTGTCTTGAAATTGTTGGGTTTCAGATGACGCCATGTTAACGTCACCAAAAGCAGATGGGGTCAGGAAGTAAAGACAGATGCACAAAACCCTGTTTACGGTTGCTGCAACCGCTCTAATCGAGAGAAAGACAAACATTTTTTTCGTGTAACCGAAAGTGGTGTCTCATAAAAGAGGTGGTTTTAAAAAACTCACAGAGAAAAAATGACAAAAGTGGATTGAAAATCTCCAGGTAAAAACAGGAGGTGTGGAAACAGACAAGAGTTTGCAGTGTCCATTTTGTAACAGGTAAGGATTGTTTCATTGATAAGTTTATTTATTCATAAGTGTACGTTTTTTTGACAATTATTGAGAAAGACGAGCATCATAAGTGACAGGTTTGTCAAATTTTTTGGGCAACCCAGTATTATAGCTGTTGTGGAGGCCCTGCGCACGGTGGTATTACAGTACATATGTAAGTAGCTTATAGATACATTTATATAAGTAAAGTTATAAGTGCATTTTGTAACTTTTCTGATGGAGGCTCATTCAGATGTGTTTCCTCTTGGACATAAACAGTAATGAAAATATAACTGGTCTTAGCACACATTAGTTGACATATTTCCATGTAAATATTATCATTACCTGATAGTCCCGGTGGTGTACACCCTGGGGGCGCTGGTACTCGTCGGGGCCAGTGTCCCGCTCACCCGGTGTACCAGAGGAAGAACCACGTTTCCGGCCTGAAGTCGCTGCAGCGCCTCCAGGTCTCCGGAGTACAGCACTGCGGGGCCGGAGGAGGAGGGGGCGGAGCTCGCGCAGGAAGAGGCGGGGCTGGTGGAGGACGTAGTGGGCGTGGTCTGCTGCTTGTCCCGCGGAGACGCCGACAGGGGCGGAGACAGCGGATCCGCGGAGGACACGCTGGAGGGCGGAGCTAAACTCGTCACGCTCGCGGAGGACGACGGCGTGGAGTTACCGTTAAAGCTCGCCGTTTTCCGCACTGTAGCCCCGCCCCCTCCGTCATTCCCGGGCGGAGTCAGCACCGAGTCCGGAATGGCGACGCTCTGACCCTGCGGCGACGGGAAGGACTCGGGCGTTCCGTTGTTGTTGGTTGACGCTGGTTTCGCCGTCATGCTGTAGGGCGGCTCGTTCCTGGAGATCTCCCTGTTGGGCGGATAGTTCCAAATGCTGCTGTCGTTATCGAAGTTTATCGGTTCTGCCATTTCCGTTTTGATTTTCAGCACCGAGGAAGCCGACATCGCTGTGGAGTTCGTCGGAGAGTTAGCCGAAGTCGCTAAATTCTCCGCTAACGTGGCATTCTCGCCCAGAGGAACCGGACTGGGGGAATCCGTGGACAAGCGGATCCTGCGACTGCGTTCCCACTTCTGTTGAGATTTCCTGCGTTTCCGGTGTTTCTGGAGTTTACTCTCGCACTCCTGTAAACCTGATTCTTGCTCGATTAAACTCTCCTCTTCTTCTCCGCCCTCCTCTTCGGACGATGAAGAGTTTGCTAATCGCGTCTGTAACTCCTCGCTCTCTCCGTAATGTTCCACTTTAATGTGAAGCCCGCCTAAACTTCCCAACGCGCTGATGGCTCCGATCCCACTCAGCGTTCCCAGTCCCGTTATCCTCGTTAGCCTCCCCGTACTAGCGCGTGATTCTTCTGTGTCCTCTGCTTCGTTTTCAGAGTTTTCCGGGCTCTCGTCGCTCTCCTGGCTCTCCGGGTTGCTGGAGTTCCCGTCGGTTCCGAGATCCGGGTGTTTGGGCTCAGGTTCGGAGGGACAGTGCACTTGGCTCATGTGCGTTTGGCGTTTCGTTTCGACCTCGGGATCCTCGCTGTGCTCCGAGAGATGACTGGCCTTCCCCTCCGACTTCTCGTTGTCTGGAAACAAAGAAAGGAAAGTTTAGTGAAAGTTAAAGTCAAATTTTGCTATTTTTATAATTGACTTTTCAGAACTTTTAACCGTGTTATAGTTGTTTCCTTCTCATGAGCCACGTTTACATGAGAGCTTTAATTCTGAATAAAAATTATTTAATTCTGAATAAAAATGAATTCTGCTTTAAAAAGACCATGTAAACACTTAATTCCCAATTAAAATGATTATTGATTAAACTCTATTCCAAAGTAAATGGGTGGTTTATTCCGATTTTAAAGCTGAATTAATTTATTCCTGGATCATGTAAACGTTTCTTCTTCTTCAAAATAATCCCGGTGGTTCGTGTCCGTTGGGTCGTCCTTCTGATCCGGCTCCTCCAGTCGTCTCTTGGGACTTTCCTCCACGTCTCTTTGGATTTGTGAGCGGGATGTGGGAGTGGGCTGAGGTGTGGCAGCCTCAGACTCAGTTTGTCTTCTTCCTCCTTCTCCCACACTCTTCCCTTCTCCTCCTCAGCTCACAGACGTAAAGCGTGAGGACAGAATTCTCCAGCCGCTGCTTCATTATCATCGGAACAACTGCGGGAAAAGTTTGGATCGTGTTTGTGTCGGCGGCGAAACGACAAACCGAAATGACAGAAAAGCCGGGAGCAGCTGAAGTGTGGGTTTTCTTCCCAAAGATGGAAATACATTTGTGTCGCTGTCCAATCAGAACCTTCCCCACCCCCAGACGCTGAGAGGGATTAAATAAAGATGATTTAACGAGTTTTCCATGGAAACCTCAATTTGGAATTATCCATTCTCCATTCATCTGTCTCTCTTTCTCTCTCTCTATTCGTCTGTCTCTTTCTCTCTCCATTCATCTGTCTCTTTTTCTCTCTCTCCATTCATCTGTCTCTCTTTCTCTCTCTCCCTTTATCTGTCTCTTTCTCTCTCCATTCATCTGTCTCTTTTTCTCTCTCTCCATTCACCAGTCTCTCTTTCTCTCTCTCCCTTTATCTGTCTCTTTTTCTCTCTCTCCATTCGTCTGTCTCTTTTTCTCTCTCTCCATTCATCTGTCTCTTTTTCTCTCTCTCCATTCATCTGTCTCTTTTTCTCTCTCTGTTTGTATCTCTCTCTCTCTTGTCTCTTTCTCCTCCCCTTACTTTCTCTCTCTCTGTTCATCTGTCTCTCTCTGTCTCTTTCTCCTCTCTTTCTTTCTCTCTGTTCATGTCTCTCTTTCTCTCTCTCTCTCCGTTTGTCTCTCTTTTTTTGTCTCTGTTCATGTTTCTCTCTGTACCAGGTGCATGTGTCTGGTTTTCAGTTTTAATGTGTTTTTCCCACACTCTCAGGTGCCAGTGAACACATCGTGCACAGTCCAGATGGCTCAGCTCCAGTTTTCCCAAAATGTCTCCTCCCTCCTCTCCTCTCTCCTTCCTCCTCTCCTCATCCTCTCTTCCTTCTCTCTTTTCCCTGTTTCTGGCACAAATGGAAGCCCGTGCGTCTCTATTAGGATCATTTCACACAGAAACATTTCCCCGTCACCTCATAAAGACGTTTCAGTGTCTGACCGTGGAATCAAGGTCCGTTCATTCTCTAAAGGGGATTATCAGACTGGAGCAAACGGGAATCACATTTTCTTTAGATTATTGACAGATTTTAGTGCATTTTGGTTATTTCCCCCCAAACACAATGAATGTAAGTGAAGATTTGCCTTTGGTCTGAGCCTTTGTCTTTGAGAGCAAAACATTTGAAACTTATTGACGTACGAAGGACCACCCTGGACCACAGACCGTGTAAAAAAGACGACTTAAGGGACTCCAAATGAAGCTCATCGAGGCTAGCAATTATAAGGGATCATTTGAAGTAGAACTATTTACCCGGAACAGCCCCAGTTTTGATCAGATTTATACAAAACCAGTGATTTGTCCCAGTTTTATACAAGAAATCTCCCAGGTGCCCCTATTTTTCACCAATTTAATCTAAACTAGGACTAAATGAAGACTAAACCAGGACTACATCAGGTCTAAACGAGGACTATCACAATTTTTTGACTAATCTGATCGCCGCCAACAGTAAAGAGGAGCATAAATTGTCATTTGTTTTGCCAAAATACAGAAATCTGTGTTTGCGAATGACCATAAAGTCCTTTAGATCATGACTGACACAAGAATGCACAACCTTACTCGCTCTTTTATAGTGTATATTTTAATCTAGGGACAAAATGTTGAAATAAAAACACAGAGATGGTTAATAAGAACATTAAAAGTGCACGTTGGCTGGTGGTTTAGCCATGTCCAGAGATCTTCATAGACTTTGTAAAACCCGATGCCCCGGACACTGTCTAAACGCAGCATAACTGAATTATGGGAAGCCCAGTGTTTTCTTTGTAAAAAAAGAGGACTAAGGGACTGTGGCGTTCGGCTCTAAATGAAGCTGATCGAGGCCAACAGTTAAAAAAGATCATTTGTAGCAGAATTAGGCTGACCCGTCCCTATTTACACCAGGAACAGCCCCAGTTTTGATCAGATTTATACAAAACCAGTGATTTGTCCCAGTTTTATTCAAGAAATCTCCCAGGTGTCCCTATTTTTGACCAATTTAATCTAAACCAGGACTAAACTAAGACTAAACTTAGACTTAATCAGGACTAAAACAGGACTAGGACCACAATTTTTGACTCGTAAAAAGTAAAGAGGAGCATACATTGTCATTTGTTTTGCCAAAATAAAGAAATCTGTGTTTACAAATGACCATAACGTAAAAAAAAATGCAGTGTCCTTCAGATTATAAAGGATCATTTGATCGTAATAGTCTGTTTAGCCGACGTTATTGTTTTGCTGTCATGGAACTTTCATGTTTAAACAAGCTCGTAATTTTCGCGCTATCCGATAATCCGCAAACGGTAATCGAGGGGTGTCCCATTTCTTAGGGGAACATTCGTACCTCTCGCTCTCTCAGCTCGGTATCGAGGGGCAAGACAAAGACGTAGATAAAGGGGAAGGGGGAGGAGTAAGACAGACTAATGGGACGCAGCAAACTTAGACTTAATCAGGACTAAAACAGGACTAGGACCACAATTTGTGACTAATCTGATCTCCGCCGACAGTAAGGAGAAGCATAAATTATCTTTTGTTTTGCCAAGATAAAGAAATCCGTGTTTACCAATGATCATAAAGCAAAACAAGTGCAGCAACAAAGTCCTTCAGGTCATGACTGACACGAGAATGCACATTTTAATCGCTCTTTTATAGTGTATATTTGAATCTAGGGACAAAATGTTGAAATAAAAATACAGGGATGGTTAATACGGACATTAAAAGTCCAGTAGAAGATCACTTCCTGTTTAAAATGTATTTAGCTTCGTCCCCACATCTTCACAGACTTTGTAAAACCCGACGCCCCGGACACTGTCTAAACGCAGCATAACCGAATTATGGGATGTCCAGGGTTTTTATTTGATTTGGAAAGTGCAGGTTAGACATCGTGGGGCAGCGGTTTGAGCTCCTGTCCAATAATCCAAAGAGGTTTGAACCCTGCCGGGGCTGTTTTTGTGTCCTTGGGCAAGACACTTCACCCAGCTTCACCTAAAACTGTCTTCTTTTACATGACTGTGACCTGAGTTGCAATTTATGTTTCAATTATATGATTCTGTTCAAAGTTCACTATTTAAACACGACCAGAAGAACTGACGAAAAGCCTGAAACCTGAACCGCAAATTTCTCTGATCTGGCCGAGATTTTAACACTTATATCAGGTTCTTCATTTTGTTTTCAGATTTATTATCTACTTACTCATTCAGAAATGGTTGTATAATCTTAAAAATTGTCACATTTATTCCATGACTCAAATAGTCATAGTAAATTTTAGGCAATAAATATTTAAAAGAAGCTCCTAAATACTAATAAATAATACTATAAATAAATAAACAAATAAATAAATGCATAAATAAATAAAATACATAAATTAAATAAATACATAATAATAAATATATTAATTAATAAATATACAACAAACCAATTATTAAATAAATAAAATAAATAATACTAATAAAGCTATTAAAAGAAGCATTACCCATAGTTTCCCCCTGCAACACTTCACTTGTTCTTTAGATTCAGTGATACAGATTTGCTCGATACAAGACTTACAAGTACTTTTATCTAGAATTTAGCACCTTTAAATTTATTATCACTGATCATAAACTGATGTTAGGTATATTTATCTTAAAGTTAGCGTCCGTAAACGTATTTCCAGCCCATGAAAACTCCCAGAGACGCTTCATTCTAGTCTAGAGGTGGTTTATTTTAAGAAATCTTGTCAAGTAAAATGATCCTGCTGCATGGACAGATAATTTCACTACTTTTAAGTCATTTCCTGATAGATTTAAGTGTTTATATCTTAAATTTTGGCGTTTTTGCAGTGTGAACTGACAAACTAATACCAGAATCACATTTCAGAACATGTTTGCAGAGGTTTAAACTATAAGGATCGCAGCTTTTACACAGAATAAGACCTCATGGAGACACAGGAAGGGCATCTGACACAAAAGGATAGTTCAGAACATGTTTGTGCAGATCTAAACTACAGCGTTAGCAACTTTTATGTAGATTAAATCAGGATATTTTGTTGTTCGTGGAGGAAATTATGTCACTAAACAAACTGCATCCTTTGTGATTTGCTGATTGTGTCCAGGAGGGCGCAAAAAATATCGAAATATCGAATAGTTAAGGATTATATTGGGGACTACAGCATCGATATATTACAAATCGAGTATTTTTTGGTATATTTTACTGAATTATTTAGTCACAGCGCTACAGTTTTGTTGCTTGTTTAGTGAAAAGAAACTGGTTTATGCGACACATTTGACATTTATACTGTTTCTGAGGATTAAAATGGGCGATTTTCACATTAACTTTGCACAAGAAGCGGTTTAGCAAAGACGTTTAGTGTCGGTATTAGTGTATTTTAGTATCATTTAGCCTTTATTTGTTATTGAAATGTGTCGAATTGGTTTGAAATATATCGTATTTAATCGAAAGCTCCCTATCGACAACTTCTTAATGATACCAGCCCTGATTGGGTCCACTCCTATTGTGTTTCGATTGCGATTAATCTTGCCGTCGTAAAATCTTCGGCCATTATACCTCGTGCTTCAGACCCCTCTCTCCATTTTTACACTAAAGCCGCTAAAGTATTTCCCAGAGTTCCAGGACATTGTGTTTGGAGCAGAGGAGGGGACACGAGCACCACTTCAAACTGTAGCTCCAAACACCGACACGGCCAAAAACTGTGAATCCGACGCCAGGATCTCACACAGACGCGCTTTTCTACCGATCTGCCAAAAAACAGAGCCAACCCGGAACCAGGAGAGGTGCCAACAGCTGCAGGGACTGGCACCGACCGGAGAGGGGGGGACGGGCAGAGAGGAGGGGGTACGAGCAGACAGAGGGAACAGCATCGAGAAGAGAAGCCCGAGAGACGACAATAAGGACGACTGGACAAAGCTGTAAAACAATGATAAAAATATGAGGGTCTGGAAAGGCGCTGTATAAGATTAAGTGCTTTTATTATTATTATTAAAGCGCCTACGACAGGTTGGGCCACTCATCTGACTAAAACACTCCTGAAATATTTCATTATATTTAAGATTTTACTAAAGAAATTACTATATCTTACCCAGTTTGGCCATTTTTTAGGTCTCAAAATGTACTTTTTGGTTGGAAATCATGACGTCACACTTGGAAATTCAAAAAAATATCCAAAATAATTAAAAAATAAGTGCAACCATGTAATAGATTTTATCACAGTGGTCGGAAGTGTCGCGCTTTAGATTTGTGGAACGTCCGGTTAATGGTTTTCTGTGGAAATGTCTGCTGTATAAATCTGCCCCATCACAAAATCTTCAACCAACACGGTCCACAAACTTAAACATTTTTTTCGTGAATAATTTATCCACAAGGCCTCTACTTTGACTCTGTTTAAATCCAGACTAAAAACGGTTCTGTTTAGCTGCATATGACTGAAAGGTTTTCATTTTCCATTCTCTCTAATTTAATGTCCCATCTCTATTTTAAAATTTTATGATTATTTACGTTTTGATTTGTTTGTATTGTGATTTTAATGTATTTCTTATCCTGTAAAGCACTTTGAATTACTTTGTGTACGAATTGTGCTGTACAAATAAACTTGCCACAACTATCAAGGTAAGAAAGACGAAAGCTTAAGGCGAACGACGACGAGCATCAGTGAAACTACTGAGGAAAACTAACATTATGGTCATGAATAAAACAGAAGGAACTTCACTCAGACTGATTGTACAGTTAAAATTAAAAATCGACTTCGTGATGTTGATATCAGCGCAGATAGATTTGTGCTGTTTGAACACGAGACGTCTTTAGGATATAGTTTAGGAGAGGAGATCAAACGTCCCTGTTTACCCGGGACAGTCCCAGTTTTGAGCCTAGTGTCCCCTGTCCCAGCAGATTTATCCAAAACCAGTGATTTGTCCCAGTTTTATACAAGAAATGTCCCTATTTTTGACCAATCTGATCTCCACAAACAGTAAAAAGAGGCACAAACTGTCATTTGTTCAGGTAAAATACAGAAAAGCTACTTAAAAATTACCAAAACACAAATTTTATTATTACCAACCAACCCAAACCGAGAGTTTCTCAGTTTGATTTCGATTCTGGTCTCCCTACGCTAGTTTTACTCAGTCGTTCACTAATGCTCATCGTTGTTCTCCTTTGGTGATGGGGCAGATTTATGAAGCAGGTGGAGAATACGTGACACATTTCCGCACACATTTTGCCACAGAAAACCATAAACCTGGTGTTTCCACAAACCTAAATCCTGTTTTTAGATTTCCAACCAGGAAGTGAAATCTAAAAACCTAAAAAAAAAGATAATGGCCAAACTGGGTAAGATGTTGTCATTTCTTTAGTAAAATCTTAAATATAATTATCTCATCTGTATTTTAGTCCAACCTGTCCCATTAACAACCATTAACCTGAAGTTGCGCAAATCTACAGCGGGGTATTTCAGGCCGTTGTGAAAAAAGTGCATTTACGGGACCAATATTGATAATGAAAAAGAAAAGGAACAACTTCATTTTGTTGAATTAATGTTTAAAATATCAGAATAATTTGTTTCTTATGTGTAAATTGTGTAGAATTTTCGAACAGAATTCTCTCAGTGTAACGTCATCAGTGTGAGACTCTCTACTTCCTTTAATTTCAAACTTTTTTTTTCAACTTTACTTCACAAATTGCCTCTTGATTAATTTAAAACTATAATTTATATTTACACCAAATTAAGTAAAAAACAGGAGAATAGAAAATACCTTCCAAACCCACTGGAGGTTCTGCTTTAGTCTTGGTTTAGTCCAGTTTTAGTACGGCTTAAGTCCTGTTTTAGTCCTGGTTTAGTCCTGGTTCAGTCCTGGTTTCGCCCTGGTTCAGTCCTGGTTCAGTCCTGGTTTAGTCCTGGTTCAGTCCTGGTTCAGTCCTGGTTTAGTCCTGGTTCAGTCCTGGTTTCGCCCTGGTTCAGTCCTGGTTTAGTCCTGGTTCAGTCCTGGTTTCGCCCCGGTTTAGTCCTGGTTTAGTCCTGGTTCAGTCCTGGTTTCGCCCCGGTTTAGTCCTGGTTCAGTCCTGGTTCAGTCCTGGTTCAGTCCTGGTTTAGTCCTGGTTCAGTCCTGGTTCAGTCCTGGTTCAGTCCTGGTTTAGTCCTGGTTTAGTCCTGGTTCAGTCCTGGTTCAGTCCTGGTTTCGCCCCGGTTTAGTCCTGGTTCAGTCCTGGTTTAGTCCTGGTTCAGTCCTGGTTCAGTCCTGGTTCAGTCCTGGTTGAGTCCTGGTTTAGTCCTGGTTCAGTCCTGGTTTCGCCCTGGTTCAGTCCTGGTTTAGTCCTGGTTCAGCCCTGGTTCAGTCCTGGTTCACTCCTGGTTTCGCCCCGGTTTAGTCCTGGTTCAGTCCTGGTTTAGTCCTGGTTCAGTCCTGGTTCAGTCCTGGTTCAGTCCTGGTTTAGTCCTGGTTCAGTCCTGGTTCAGTCCTGGTTTAGTCCTGGTTCAGTCCTGGTTCAGTCCTGGTTCAGTCCTGGTTCAGTCCTGGTTCAGTCCTCACCTGAGGCCTCCTTAAACTCGGTCTCAGACTCCTCGGACTCTTCGGTCTCGGAGGTTTTCTCTGGGAGCGTCGGGAGCTGAGCCAGGTCCAGGGGCGTGTCCTTGTACTCCGGGTTACTATGGAGACGAGACATAAAGAAACATTCAGAAACATTCGGAACACACACGTCAACACTTTCTGACGACGTGAGACACTGATGAAAGACAAAAATATGACAGAAGAACATGGTGGATTTCTGCAGAATCGGTGAGAGAAGAAATAAACTCTGATATGAAAAGTGATTTTGTTTGTAAATGATGAGCGACCAATGAGACGGTTCGTTACTGAAATAAACAAATCTGATTGGCCGATCGTTTGGCTCTGGTGTGAGACGGAAGGAGTGGGACAGATATCAGTCTAGTCCTGGTCCTGGTTCAGTCCTGCTTTAGTCCTGGTTCAGTCCTGGTTCAGTCCTGCTTTAGTCCTGGTTCAATCCTGGTGTAGACCTGGTTTAGCCCTGGTGTAGTCTTGGTTTGGTCTTGGTTAAGTCTTGGTTTAGACCTGGTTTAGTCCTGGCTCAGTCCTGGTTCAGTCCTGGTTCAGTCCTGGTTCAGTCCTGGCTCAGTCCTGGTTCAGTCCTGGTTCAGTCCTGGCTCAGTCCTGGTTCTGTCCTGGTTCAGTCCTGGTCCAGTCCTGGTTCAGTTCTCACCTGAGTACATAGTTGACCCAGATGACGTTCTTGTCGCTGTTGTTTTTGGCGTTTACGGCGATCGTGGCGCTCGACTGGATCCAGATGTAGCCGCTGTTTTTCTGAATCCACCGATAATATTTAGTCACACACTGGCCTTTGTTCAGCACTGCAAGAGAAAAGACCTGAGTTAGACCGGGTTTAGACCGGGTTTAGACCGGGTTTAGACCAGGTTTAGACCTGGGTTAGACCTGGGTTAGACCAAGTTTAGACCTGGGTTAGACCGAGTTTAGACCTGGGTTAGACCGAGTTTAGACCTGGGTTAGACCGGGTTTAGATGTTTTCAGATTAGATTGGTAAAAATGCCAATCTACGACCTTCACTAACACTCACACCCACATTACAAATCCTGGTTTAATCCTGCTTTAGTCCTGGTTTAGTTCTGGTTTAGTCCTGGCTTAGTTCTGGTTTAGTCCTGGTTTAGTTCTGGTTCCGTCCTGGTTTAGTCCTGGTTCAGTCTTTGTTTAATCCTGGTTCATTTCTGTTTTAGTCCTGCTTTAGTCCTGGTTTAGGTCTAGTTTTGACCTGGTTTAGCCCTGATTTAGTCCTGGTTAAGACCTGGTTTAGTCCTGGGTTAGACCAGTTTAAGTCCTGGTTTAGTCCTGGTTTAGTCCTGGTTTAGTCCTGCTTTAGTCCTGCTTTAGTCCTGGTTTAGTCCTGGTGCAGACACAGGAAGTAGATTGTGTCATGTTACAGCTGCTTCTGTGACGCTTCAGTGACGACGTCATTAATCACGATCAGAGACACGACCGAGAAATACACGAAAATACACAGAGTACACATTAAAGTACACAGAGTACACACAAAAATACACAGAGTACACACAAAAATACACAGAGTACACACGAAAATACACAGAGTACACACGAAAATACACAGAGTACACATAAAAATACACAGAGTACACATGAAAATACACAGAGTACACACTAAAGTACACACTAAAATACACAGAGTACACACTAAAGTACACAGAGTACACACTAAAGTACACAGAGTACACACTAAAGTACACAGAGTACACACTAAAATACACAGAGTACACACGAAAATACACAGAGTACACATAAAAATACACAGAGTACACATGAAAATACACAGAGTACACACTAAAGTACACACTAAAATACACAGAGTACACACTAAAGTACAGAGTACACACTAAAATACACAGAGTACACACTAAAGTACACAGAGTACACACTAAAGTACACACTAAAATACACAGAGTACACACAAAAATACACAGAGTACACACAAAAATACACAGAGTACACACGAAAATACACAGAGTACACACGAAAATACACAGAGTACACACTAAAATACACAGAGTACACACAAAAATACACAGAGTACACATGAAAATACACAGAGTACACACTAAAGTACACAGAGTACACACTAAAGTACACAGAGTACACACTAAAGTACACACTAAAATACACAGAGTATGCACTAAAATACACAGAGTACACACTAAAGTACACAGAGTACACACTAAAATACACAGAGTACACACTAAAGTACACAGAGTACACACTAAAATACACAGAGTACACACAAAAATACACAGAGTACACACTAAAATACACAGAGTACATACGAAAATACACAGAGTACACACTAAAATACACAGAGTACATGCGAAAATACACAGAGTACACACTAAAATACACAGAGTACACACTAAAATACACAGAGTACACACTAAAGTACACAGAGTACACACTAAAATACACAGAGTACACACTAAAGTACACAGAGTACACACTAAAATACACAGAGTACACACTAAAATACACAGAGTATCCACTAAAATACACAGAGTACACACTAAAATACACAGAGTACACACTAAAATACACAGAGTATCCACTAAAATACACAGAGTATGCACTAAAATACACAGAGTACACACTAAAATACACAGAGTATCCACTAAAATACACAGAGTATACACTAAAATACACAGAGTACACACTAAAATACACAGAGTACACACAAAAATACACAGAGTACACACAAAAATAGACAGAGTACACACGAAAATACACAGAGTACACACTAAAATACAGAGTACACACAAAAATACACAGAGTACACATGAAAATACACAGAGTACACACTAAAGTACACAGAGTACACACTAAAGTACACAGAGTACACACTAAAGTACACACTAAAATACACAGAGTATGCACTAAAATACACAGAGTACACACTAAAGTACACAGAGTACACACTAAAATACACAGAGTACACACTAAAGTACACAGAGTACACACTAAAATACACAGAGTACACACAAAAATACACAGAGTACACACGAAAATACACAGAGTACACACTAAAATACACAGAGTACACACTAAAGTACACAGAGTACACACTAAAATACACAGAGTACACACTAAAGTACACAGAGTACACACTAAAATACACAGAGTACACACTAAAGTACACAGAGTACACACTAAAATACACAGAGTACACACTAAAATACACAGAGTATCCACTAAAATACACAGAGTACACACTAAAATACACAGAGTACACACAAAAATACACAGAGTATCCACTAAAATACACAGAGTATCCACTAAAATACACAGAGTACACACTAAAATACACAGAGTACACACAAAAATACACAGAGTACACACAAAAATACACAGAGTACACACGAAAATACACAGAGTACACACTAAAATACACAGAGTACACACAAAAATACACAGAGTACACATGAAAATACACAGAGTACACACTAAAGTACACAGAGTCCACACTAAAGTACACAGAGTACACACTAAAGTACACACTAAAATATACAGAGTACACACTAAAGTACACAGAGTACACACTAAAATACACAGAGTACACACTAAAGTACACAGAGTACACACTAAAATACACAGAGTACACACTAAAATACACAGAGTACACACTAAAATACACAGAGTATCCACTAAAATACACAGAGTATGCACTAAAATACACAGAGTACACACTAAAATACACAGAGTATCCACTAAAATACACAGAGTATACACTAAAATACACAGAGTACGCACTAAAATACACAGAGTACACACTAAAATACACAGAGTATACACTAAAATACACAGAGTACACACTAAAATACATGTAAAATACATGTTCTCCCTATGTCAGTGTGGAGTCTACATGTTCTCTCTATGTCAGTGTGGAGTCTACATGTTCTCTCTATGTCAGTGTGGAGTCTACATGTTCTCTCTATGTCAGTGTGGAGTCTGCATGTTCTCCCTGTGTCTGGAAGAACATGCAAACTCAAAAAGAAACCCAAAAACGTGCACAAAATGTAAAGGTAAATCACTTCAGCCTGTGAAATATCTTGATTGTAAATGAATGGTCCACTGTGTCTTTCATTTAATTTAATTTAATTTAATTTGTATGCGTTTTAACTTTTGATTTATTGTTTTATTTATGATTTATTGTCTTTTATTGTATTAATTTGTCTGTGCAGCACTTTGGAAACTGCCAATATAAATAAAAATGTTCTATATAAATAAAGTGGATTAGATTAGATTGAACTGAATGAAAAATGTTTGACTTTATAGATACGTTTTTGCTTCGCCTCAACATTTCCACACTGTTTTTTTTTTTTTGTTCATTTACAGATATTTTTATTGCTTGGCCAAAATTTAAGATATAAACACTTATCTCTCAGAAAGTGACTCAAAAGTAGTGAAACTGATATAAGTTCAAAAGTGCGTTTAATGCCGCACTCTGGGACATTTCAGACACGTGTTCCTGTAGTTCTGCCTGGAGCCCAGCAGGTGTCGCTCTGAGCTCCTCTAATAATTATTATTCTGCAAAAAAATAAAAAATAAAAAACTGCACGAGATTTAGAGGAATAAAAACTATTAGAATTGTGAGCACTGGTGAAGCAAAGGTCCAGAGGGGGAGGAGAGGAAAGGATGGAGGGAGGAGAGAAGAGGGAGGAGAGAAGGGAGGAAGGGAAGAACAGAAGGAGAGAGAGAGAAGGGAGAGAGCAAGAGAGGGAAAAAAACTGAGAGAGGAAGAGAAGAAAGGGATGAGAGAGTAAAGAGGAGGTAGGAGAGGAAGAGAGAGGAAAGAGGGAGAAAAGAGGAGGTAAGAGAGGAGAGAGGGATGAGAGAGTAAAGAGGAGGTAGGAGAGGAAGAGAGAGGAATGAGGGAGAAAAGAGGAGGTAGGAGAGGAGGAGAGAGGGATGAGGGAGAAAAGAGGAGGTAGGAGAGGAGGAGAGAGGGATGAGGGAGAAAAGAGGAGGTAAGAGAGGAGAGAGGGATGAGAGAGAGAAGAGGGAGTAGGAGAGGAGGAGAGAGGGATGAGGGGGTAGGAGAGGAGGAGAGAGGAGGGATGAGGGAGAAAAGAGGAGGTAGGAGAGGAGGAGAGAGGAATGAGGGAGAAAAGAGGAGGTAGGAGAGGAGGAGAGAGGGATGACGGAGAAAAGAGGAGGTAAGAGAGGAGGAGAGAGGGATGACGGAGAAAGAGGAGGTAAGAGAGGAGAGAGGGATGAGAGAGTAAAGAGGAGGTAGGAGAGGAAGAGAGAGGAATGAGGGAGAAAAGAGGAGGTAGGAGAGGAGGAGAGAGGGATGAGGGAGAAAAGAGGAGGTAGGAGAGGAGGAGAGAGGGATGACGGAGAAAAGAGGAGGTAAGAGAGGAGAGCGGAATGAGGGAGAAAAGAGGGAGTAGGAGAGGAGAAGAAAGGGATGGGGGAGAAAAGAGGGAGTAGGAGAGGAGAGAGTGGCGGAGAAAAGGAAGAGAGGGGGCGCAGAGGAAGAGAGAGAGGGATAAGAGCGAATTAGAAAGGGGAGCAGGAAGGGGAGAAGAGAGAGGGATGAGAGAGCAGGGTGAGGAGGAGAGAGAGGGAAAGGAAAAGGGGGAGCATAGAGGAGGAGAGAGAGGGATGAGAGAGAAAAGAGGGGGTAGGAGAGGAGAGAGTGGAGGAAAGAGAGGGAATCGAAGAGGGGGAGTGTAGAGGAAGAGAGAGAAGGAAGAGAGAGGGATGAGGGAGAGAGAGTTTAGACGTTTGTGACAGAGACTCCACCTTGAGCCTGACCTTCCTTTGTTTGTTTAGACGAGGAAATAAAACGAGAAGAAAACGAGTGAAGACAGGAGAGAGGGAGAGAGAGAGAGAGAGGGAAAGAAGAGTGATGGAGGAGACGTGGGATGGAAGGAGGAGGGAGAGATGGAGGGACGGTAAAACAAGTAAAACACTGAATAGAGAGTGTGAGAAAGGGGGAGAAGGAGGGAGAGAGAAAGAAAGAAGGAAGGAGGAATGTAGATGGAGAGAAGAGAAAAGGAAAGGAAGAGAGAGAGAAGAGGGGACAGGTGGAAGAGTTTTTACAACTTTGTCCAAATGTGACAACAGACGGGTTTCCCTTCTCTCACTCCTCTCCCTCCTCCTCTACTCCTCCTCTCTCTCTGTCTCTCTCTCTCTGCCCTTCTTCTCTATCCCTCTCTTTCTTTCTCTCTCTCCAGTCTTAACTCTTTTTCTCAGTTTATTTCCTCGGCTGAGTTAACTCTCTCTCCCCCTTTTCTTGCTCAATCCTCTTCTCCTCCTCTCCTCCCTCTCTCCTCTCCCCCTCTCTCCTCTCCTCCCCCTCTGTCCTCCCTCTCCTCCTCTCCTCCCTCTCTCATCTCCGCCCTCTCCCTCTCTCCTCCTCCTCTCCCCCTCTCTCCTCTCCTCCCTCTCTGTCCTCCCTCTCTCCTCCCTCTCTCCTCTCTCCTCTCCTCCCTCGCTCCTCCCTCTCTCCTCCCCCTCTCCCTCTCTCCGTCCGTCGCTAAGGCATTTGCAGTGGTCTCTCCCTCTCTCCTCCCTCTCTCCTCCCCTCCCCCTCTTCCCTCTCTCCTCCTCTCCCCTCTCCCTCTCTCCTCCTCTCCTCCTCCCCCCCTCTCTCTCTCTCCGTCCGCCACTGAGGTGTTTGCAGTGGTCTCTCCCTCTCCTCTCCTCCCTCTCTCCTCCCTCGTTCATGGCAGACGGGTCTCTCCCTCTCCTCTCCTCCCTCTCTCCTCCCTCGTTCACAGCTGACAGGTCTCTCCTCTCCTCCCTCTCTCCTCCCTCGTTCACAGCAGACAGGTCTCTCCTCTCCTCTCCTCCCTCTCTCCTCCCTCGTTCACAGCAGACAGGTCTCTCCTCTCCTCTCCTCCCTCTCTCCTCCCTCGTTCACAGCAGACAGGTCTCTCCTCTCCTCTCCTCCTCCCTCTCTCCTCCCTCGTTCACAGCAGACGGGTCTCTCCCTCTCCTCTCCTCCTCCCTCTCTCCTCCCTCGTTCACGGTTTTAAAGGGAATGAGCTCCTTTAATCTTTGGTTTGTGTCCAGACGCCTCCGGCTCAGCCTCAGGCCAGATTCATTATCACCTCTGCAAACGCCTCAGACGGACGGAGAGAGGGAGAGGGGGAGGAGAGGAGGAGAGAAGGAGAGGAGGAGAGGAGGAGGGAGGAGAGGAGGAGAGGAGGAGAGGGGGAGGGAGGAGAGGAGGAGAGGAGGAGAGAGGGAGAGGGGGAGGAGAGGAGGAGAGAAGGAGAGAGGGAGGAGAGGAGGAGAGGAGGAGAGGGGAAGGGAGGAGAGGAGGAGAGGAGGAGAGGGGGAGGGAGGAGAGGAGGACAGAGGGAATGGGGAGGAGAGGAGGAGAGGAGGAGAGAAGGAGAGAGGGAGAGGGGGAGGAGAGGAGGAGAGGAGGAGAGGGGGGGAGGGAGGAGAGAAGGAGAGAGGGAGAGGGGGAGGAGAGGAGGAGAGGGAGAGGGAGGACAGGAGGAGAGAAGGAGAGAGGGAGAGGGGGAGGAGAGGAGGAGAGGAGGAGGAGAGAGGGAGAGGGAGGAGAGGAGTAGAGAAGGAGAGAGGGAGAGGGGGGGGAGAGGGAGGAGAGGAGGAGAGAAGGAGAGGGGAGGAGAAGAGGAGGAGAGGAGAGGAGAGAGGAGGAGAGGGGGAGGAGAGGAGGAGAGGACGAGAGAGGGAGAGGGAGGAGAGGAGGAGAGAAGGAGAGGGGGAGGAGAGGAGGAGAGAGGAGGAGAGGGGAGGAGAGGAGGAGAGAAGGAGAGGGGGAGGAGAGGAGAGGGAGGAGGGGAGGAGGAGAGAGGGGGAGACCACTGCAAACGCCTCAGCGATGGACGGAGAGAAAGAGAGAGGAGGAGGAGGGAGGGAGAGAGGGAGAAGAGGAGAGAGAAACCTGTCTGCTGTGGACGAGGGAGGAGGGCAAAGAGGAGAGAGAAAGAGGGAGGAGAGGGCGAGAAACCTGTCAATGTAAGAGAGACAAGAGGAAAGAGAGAGAGGGAAGAAGGGAGGAAGAGGAGGAGGAGAGACAAACCCGTCTGTAACAGGGAAAGAGCCGCTACTTTTCCCCTTTAGTTCTGCAAATCCAGGACTGAAATTTTCCAAACGATTCCCGGGAAACTGTGAGGAATTTAACTTCAACACTTCAGGGAATTTTTGAAACTTTTCTCCTCGTCTGGATTTTGTTTTCTTAATTTTACTTTTAAAACTGCCCCTTTTACCCCTAATATCCATCCATTTTTCACTCCCAAATAGTTTGATTTGGATGAAACTTCCGTGTCATTTTCGGAAAAAATTAAACGTGAACATTTACAGATCGCAACAATATTTATATTTTAGCTTTAAATTTATGGTTTTGATATAAAAATCTTGCATAAACTGGTGGATTTACCGTTTTAGAAACATAAAAACACATTTTCATAAACAGAAATATTGTTAAATTATGTATAAACGCAGTGGAAAACACAAATCCGGGTCTGTTTGTGACGAGGAAAACGTTATAATGAATCAGAAAATAGTTTAAAGTTTCCTCTTTTTTGGACGTTCCGGGAAATGAAAATGAAGTTCGATCCTCGTGTCAAAGTTTTGGAGGCGAAATGTCAAATGTTAAAGACGTGAGTGAGTTTAGGCTGATTAGTCTTTCATCAGAGCGATTTCAGACGTGGAAAATCCCTCGTTCCCTCCTGAAAACGGCCGGATCGAGCTAAAAACGGGAATTAGGCCGACGGGAAACTGCAGGGAGCGATTGAGTCAGAAAATCACGGAAACACGTTCGGAAAATTACAGGTTCAAATCGACAAATTAAAAGTTAAAAATCGATGGAGAGACTTTGGTTTCCTAATGTGTCTGAGAAAGAACTGAACCAGGACTAAACCAGGACTGAACCAGGACTGAACCAGGACTGAACCAGGACTGAACCAGGACTGAACCAGGACTAAACCAGGACTGAACCAGGACTAAACCAGGACTGAACCAGGACTGAACCAGGACTGAACCAGGACTGAACCAGGATTAAACCAGGACTAAACCAGGACTGAACCAGGACTGAACCAGGACTGAACTAGGACTAAACCAGGACTGAACCAGGATTAAACCAGGACTAAACCAGGACTAAACCAGGGCTGAACCAGGACTGAACCAGGACTGAACCAGGACTGAACCAGAACTAAACCAGGACTGAACCAGGACTGAACCAGAACTGAACCAGGACTGAACCAGAACTAAACCAGGACTGAATCAGGACTAAACCAGGACTGAACCAGGACTAAACCAGGACTGAACCAGGACTGAACCAGGTCTAAACCAGGACTGAACCAGGACTGAACCAGGACTAAACCAGGACTGAACCAGAACTGAACCAGGACTAAACCAGGACTAAAGCAGGACTGAACCAGGACTAAACCAGGACTAAACCAGGGCTGAACTAGGACTAAACCAGGATTAAACAGGACTTAACCAGGACTAAACCAGGTCTTACAAGACTATAGGTTCCATTTTATTTTACCCAAAGTCATTTTTTTAAATTTAAGTTTTAGTTTCATTCACAGAAGTGGTTCTAAATGGTCGTAAATGACACTAAACAGATTCTCGTGATCTTTAAGTCTCATTCTAATGTTGTTACCTCCTCAAAAACAGACCTGGAGCTGTGTTTTCTTCATTATTCGTCTCCAAACGCTCTGTTCCTCCTCCGTTAAACGTGTGCGTTAAACGTGTGTGAACGAAACAAAACACAACTCCAGCTCCGTTTGTGACGAGGAAACTTCACCTAACACAGATGGGTGTAAATGTTTGTTACTCACAGTCCAGGTGACACTGTCTGATCCCCTCCACGTCCTCAGCGTGAATGAACTGATAACAGCGCTTCCCCACGATGTCCCCGGGAGACAGGTCCATGTAGTCACTGATCCTGAAAGAACCGACACAAAAATATACTTAAAAATATGTTTGACTACACAAAACACAAAACACGAGACAGGTCCATGGAGTCACTGGTCTTGAAAGAACAATAACAACGTATATATTTTAAAATAAACTGTACAAAACAAAAAGGTGCATAGAATTGCTGATCCAAAAATAGAAATTAAAATACAGTTTACTAAATCATAATGCACAGTGGCTTTGTCATGATATTAAAACATTAATTATTTAGACAATAGAATGTGATTTTCAACATTAAATTCTCGTATTTTCATTTCTAAATTAATAATAATAATAATAATGCATCAGTTTTATATAGCGCTTTTCAGGACACTCAAAGACGCTTTACAGAGCATTATTCATTCACTCCAGACCCGGTGGTGGTAAACTACTATTGTAGCCACAGCTGCCCTGGGGCAGACTGACGGAAGCGAGGCTGCCAATCTGCGCCATCGGCCCCTCCGACCACCACCAACACTCACGCACACACCATTTTCATACAAATTAAGACTAAAACAGAACTGAATCAGGATTAAACCAGGACTGAATAAGGACCAAACCAGGACTAAACTAGGATTAAACCAGGTCTGAACCATTACTAAACCAGGACTCAGTCTGGACTAAAGCAGGAACGGGAACGGGACTTTTTTAGTGTTGATACCTGCTCAAATCAGTATCTAGTTTCAATACTAGTTTAAGTATCTGATTTTGTGGACCTGTTCTAGACCTGGTTTAGACCTGGTTTAGACCTGGTTTAGCCCTGGTTTAGACCTGGTTTAGCCCTGGTTTAGACCTGGTTTAGAACTGGTTTAGAACTGGTTTAGACCTGGTTTAGTCCTGGTTTAGACCTGATTTAGACCTGGTTTAGACCTGGTTTAGACCTGGTTTAGCCCTGGTTTAGTCCTGGTTTAGACCTGGTTTAGACCTGGTTTAGCCCTGGTTTAGTCCTGGTTTAGACCTGGTTTAGACCTGGTTTAGCCCTGGTTTAGTCCTGGTTTAGACCTGGTTTAGACCTGGTTTAGACCTGGTTTAGCCCTGGTTTAGTCCTGGTTTAGACCTGGTTTAGACCTGGTTTAGACCTGGTTTAGTCCTGGTTTAGACCTGGTTTAGCCCTGGTTTAGTCCTGGTTTAGACCTGGTTTAGACCTGGTTTAGACCTGGTTTAGTCCTGGTTTAGTCCTGGTTTAGACCTGGTTTAGACCTGGTTTAGCCCTGGTTTAGTCCTGGTTTAGACCTGATTTAGACCTGGATTAGACCTGGTTTAGCCCTGGTTTAGTCCTGGTTTAGACCTGGTTTAGACCTGGTTTAGCCCTGGTTTAGTCCTGGTTTAGACCTGGTTTAGACCTGGTTTAGACCTGGTTTAGCCCTGGTTTAGTCCTGGTTTAGACCTGGTTTAGCCCTGGTTTAGTCCTGGTTTAGACCTGGTTTAGTCCTGGTTTAGACCTGGTTTAGCCCTGGTTTAGTCCTGGTTTAGACCTGGTTTAGACCTGGTTTAGACCTGGTTTAGTCCTGGTTTAGTCCTGGTTTAGACCTGGTTTAGACCTGGTTTAGCCCTGGTTTAGTCCTGGTTTAGACCTGGTTTAGACCTGGTTTAGCCCTGGTTTAGTCCTGGTTTAGACCTGGTTTAGTCCTGGTTTAGACCTGGTTTAGCCCTGGTTTAGTCCTGGTTTAGACCTGGTTTAGACCTGGTTTAGACCTGGTTTAGTCCTGGTTTAGTCCTGGTTTAGACCTGGTTTAGACCTGGTTTAGCCCTGGTTTAGTCCTGGTTTAGACCTGATTTAGACCTGGATTAGACCTGGTTTAGCCCTGGTTTAGTCCTGGTTTAGACCTGGTTTAGACCTGGTTTAGCCCTGGTTTAGTCCTGGTTTAGACCTGGTTTAGACCTGGTTTAGACCTGGTTTAGTCCTGGTTTAGTCCTGGTTTAGACCTGGTTTAGACCTGGTTTAGACCTGGCCTCAGATCCTCCTGGTTCCTGCTCTAATCCGTCTTTAGGCTCATTTGACTCGTGAACTGGTTTAAATATTGAAATCTAAACTCAGGCTCCATCATAACTCTGATCCTTTCTTCCTTTCGCTCTCTGCAGGTTCACCTCCCTTCTTCTTTCTTTCACAAATGTCTCTGTAATTTGCCCTCTCCTCCTCTCCTCTCCTCCTCTCCTCTCCTCCTCTCTCCTCCTCTCTCCTCCTCTCCTCTCCTCCTCTCCTCTTCTCCTCACTCCTCCTCTCTCCTCTCCTCACTCCTCCTCTCTCCTCCTCTCCTTCTCTCTCCTCTACTCTTCTCTCCTCTCCTCCTCTCTCCTCCTCTCTCCTCTCCTCTCCTCCGCCCTCCTCCTCTCTCCTCTCTCCTCTCTCCTCTCCTCCTCTCCTCCTCTCTCCTCTCTCCTCCTCTCCTCTCTCCTCTCCTCCTCTCTCCTCCTCTCCTCTCTCCTCTCCTCCTCTCCTCCTCTCTCCTCTCCTCCTCTCTCCTCTCCTCCTCTCTCCTCTCCTCCTCTCCTCCTCTCCTCCTCTCCTCTCTCCTCTCCTCTCTCCTCTCCTCCTCCTCCTCCTCTCCTCTCTCACCTCCTCTTCTCTCCTCCTCTCCTCCTCTCTCCTCCTCTCCTCCTCCTCTCCTCTCCTCCTCCTCTCCTCCTCTCCTCTCCTCCTCTCCTCTCTCCTCTCCTCCTCTCTCCTCCTCTCTCCTCCTCTCCTCTCCTCCTCTCTCCTCCTCTCCTCCTCTCTCCCTGATATAAATCTCTCTCTCCTCGGCGCTGGGCTCAGACTCCTGGTATCTCTCCGCGACCTCACTCGGATCCGTCTCTTTCCGATTCAAATCTCGGAGATCGGGTCAAAACGTTTCATGAATTTTTACCTCCCGGAATCAGCCCCAGAATCCGTCATTTCAAACTCATTTCCACAAAAGACGTTTGAATGAATCCATTTTCCCGTCTGAGCCAAATCCCAGAATAATGGAACCGCAGTTTACCCATTACACAGGAAAAGGGGCATTTACACAGAACTAAACCAGGTCTAAACCAGGTCTAAACCAGGACTAAACCAGGTCTAAACCAGGACTAAACCAGAACTAAACAAGGACTAAACCAAGTCTAAACCAGGACTAAACCAGGTCTAAACCAGGACTAAACCAGAACTAAACAAGGACTAAACAAGGACTAAAACAGGACTAACACAGGTCTAAACCAGGACTAAACCAGAACTAAACAAAGACTAAACAAGGACTAACACAGGACTAAAACAGGACTAACACAGGTCTAAACCAGGACTAAACCAGAACTAAACAAAGACTAAACAAGGACTAACACAGGACTAAGACAGGACTAAACCAGGACTAAGACAGGACTAAACCAGGTCTAAAACAGGACTAAACCAGGACTAAACCAGGTCTAAACCAGGGCTAAACCAGGGCTAAACCAGGACTAAACCAGGACTAAACCAGGGCTAAACCAGGACTAAACCAGGACTAAACCAGGACTAAACCAGGACTGAACCAGGACTAAACCAGGACTAAACCAGGACTAAACCAGGACTAAAACAGGTCTAAACCAGGACTGAACAAGGACTAAACCAGGACTAAACCAGGACTAAACCAGGACTAAACCAGGACTGAACAAGGACTAAACCAGGACTAAACCAGGACTGAACCAGGACTAAACCAGGACTAAAACAGGACTAAAACAGGACTAAACCAGGACTAAACCAGGACTAAAACAGGACTAAAACAGGTCTAAACCAGGACTAAACTAGGACTAAACCAGGACTAAACCAGGACTGAACAAGGACTAAACCAGGACTAAACCAGGACTGAACAAGGACTAAACCAGGACTGAACCAGGACAAAACCAGGACTAAACCAGGACTAAACCAGGACTAAAACAGGACTAAAACAGGACTAAACCAGGACTAAAACAGGTCTAAAACAGGTCTAAACAGGCCTAAAACTGGACTAAACCAGGACTAAACCAGGACTACACCAGGACTAAACCAGACCTAAAACAGGGCTAAACCGGGACTAAAGCAGGACTAAACCAGGACTAAACCAGGACTAAACCAGGACTAAACCAGAACTAAAACAAGACTAAACCAGGACTAACCAGAACTGAACCAAGTCTAAACAGGACTTGACTTGGCCAAAAGTTCGAATGAAACAATCTAAAATAATCTGAGTGATTCTAAATCATTTTCACAGCTGCAGTTTGAGTGAAGCGTTTCTGAACCTGAGGAACACGACTCCAAGACAATTTTACAGTCTAAAAGTTTGTTATAAGAAGAATCATCACCCAAAATGTAAGATGGAAATGAATAAAATGCAATTGTGCAAACCAGGATTAAACCAGGACTAAACCAGGTCTAAACCAGGACTAAAGCAGGTCTAAACTAGGACTAAACCAGGTTTAAACAAGTCTAAACCAGGCCTAAACCAGCTCTAAACCAGGACTAAACCAGGTCTAAACCAGGACTAAACCAGGTCTAAACCAGGACTAAACCAGGTCTAACCAGGACTAAACCAGGTCTAAGCCAGGTCTAACCAGGACTAAACCAAGACTAAACCAGGTCTAAATCAGGACTAAACCCAGTCTAAACCAGGTCTAAACCAGTACTAAACCAGGTCTAAACCAGGTCTAACCAGGATTAAACCAGGCCTAAACCAGGCCTAAACCAGGACTAAATTAGATCTAAACCAAGACTAAACCAGGACCAAACCAGGACCAATCCAGGACTAAACCATGTCTAAACCATGTCTAAACCAGGACTAAACCAGGTCTAAACCCGCTCTAAACCCGGTCTAAACCCGGTCTAAACCCGGTCTAAACCCGGTCTAAACCCGGCCCGTGTCTCACCTGTTTTCGCAGTAGACGATCTTGAGGTCCATGTTGACTCTGGTCACAAACATTTGACAGTCTATCCTCACTTCGTTGATGGTGGGCGGGGGCAGGGCGTGTGCCACCACCACCATCCCCATGACCTGAGCCGGCACCGCCCGCGAGTGAGTGAGCGCCATCCGGATCCGGAGACGCCCCGTCACATGGATCACCTGAGGGAATACACACAGCACAGAGGGAAAAGGTGAGTTTGCCTCTTTTTCTGTACGGCAGTGACCTGGAAATATCAGAGTGTCGATCTCCACGTGAGAGCTGTGCATCCAGAAACAGGAAACAGCTACACTAACATTGTTTTGCTGATATTATTTCGCAAACATGCATGCTCCACATTAGGGTTGGACGGTAATACAGTATCCCGGGGTATCAAAAAGTATCAGCGGTATCAGTTTCATCACCGTCATTAAAAAAATCTGCACAAGGACCTAAAACCACAGCAGGACTTTCTCCCCTCCGCTCTCTCTCCTCTTCAAACGTGGTTCCGCTCGGAGATAAACATCCACACGCAGCGAGGAAGAAGAAAAAAACCCGACTGACGCTTCGTGTGCGACGTTGAGCCCAAAACTTTGTGATGGAGACGTTTTATTGAAGCCGAGAGTCGAGAGGGGACGAGGCTGAAGAGGAGAAAGTTCCCGCTCGAGGGCGAAGTCAGACTTTCACGGAGGAAACGGTAAAGAACAATTTATGATTCTGCATCAAAACGTGTTTGTGTCGACCGACTTACACCTCCCAAACTTTCTAATGACGCCTCAAAACGACGCAGACGATAAGGGCTGTGATTGGTCCTCTCCAGCGCTCTACATTTCCACTGCTCCACTCATTATAGACTTTGAGTAATAATGTGTTTAATGCAGCTTTGGCACATTTGTTTACGTTTTACAGAAACTAAACTTAAAACCGCATGGCTCATTTGCATACAGTATAAGCACTGATAAAAACAGCTCGTGCGCTGACGCTGATGTGATCAATGCTGCAAAGTTTGGTCTGATCAGAACTTGTGCCTCATCTTCAAATATAAAGCTGCGACTCTGTTTCTGATGGTTTAGGTGCAGCTACAAAATAATTCTGAATTAGTCACAGTAAAACCGTAAACCCCGGTAACGTGCTGAGACGGGTTAACGGGATCAAAATGTACCGCCCAACCCTATTCTTTAATACTCCACATATAAGTCACATCACATTGAGTCAGAGTTCAGTGATTTGGAGATTATTATTTGGTTTAAATCTGCTTTTTGCATCTTGTTTTGGTGTAAGTTTGCCTTCTCTCTTGTCCAATCATCTCGTCTGGTGCTCGCTCCTCCTCCTCACTCTGCACAGGTTAGGGTTAGGGCTGTGACTCTCATAACTATTTGTTTAAGAAGGAAAACGACTCCAGTCGCTCCAGCAAAACTACACTCCTAATGGAATTAACTAACAGAAGTTCCAGTAGAAGTATTAGTACCTCCTCTTCTCTCTGGGTAGGGAGAGCAGACGTCGCTATTGACCCGGGACAGTCCCCGTTTTGAGCCCTGTGTCCCCCGTCCCATCAGATTTATCCAAAACCACTGATTTGTCTCAGTTTTACACAAAAAATGTCCCAGGTGTCCCTATTTTTGAAACAATTTGAACGGTAAAGAGTAGCAAAGTCATTTGTTTAGATAAAATAAAGAGTAGGAGGAGCAGTAGTAGTAATAGCAGTAGCAGTAGCAGTAGTAGTAGTAGTAGTAGTAGTAGTAGTAGTAGCAGTAGTAGTAGTAGTAGTAGTATTTGCAGTACCTTGTATCCTGAGCTCTTGATGTGGACTCCTCTCTTGGTGAGCGTGGACTTCATTCGGACGAAGAAGGACCTCTCCAGGGTGTTGTCTGGAGGCAGGAGGCTCGGGCTGGTCGACTCCACTGAAGAAACACAAACAAACAAATAAATAAACAGATAAACAAATAAACATGTTTAAGAGTCGCCCCGGGGCAGACGGACCGACACAGGAGCTGAAATTCAACCTTCTGTCAATGTGGGGCCATAGCAGTACAATGATCAGGACTAAACCAGGACTAAACCAGGACTGAATCAGGACTGAACCAAAGACTAAACAAGGACTAAACCAGGACTGAACCAAAGACTAAACAAGGACTGAATCAGGACTGAACCAAAGACTAAACAAGGACTAAACCAGGACTGAATCAGGACTAAACCCAGACAAAAGCGAAGACTAAACTAGGACTAAACTCTAAATGAGCCAGGACCAAAGGAGGACTAACTGCAGAGGCCACAGAAAACAAGTATAGTGATAAATCATGAGGTTAAACCAGATCCAAACCAGGACTAAACCAGAACTGAACCAGATCTAAACTAGGATTAAACCAGGATTAAACCAGGACTAAATCAGAATTAAACCAGGAACCAAGACTAAAGTACTGAACCAGGACTGAACCACTACTACTGAGTACTGAACCAGGACTAAATTGAGATTAAACCAGGACTGAACCAATACTATAATAAAACTAAACCGGGACTAAATTGAGATTAAACCAGGACTAAAGAAGGACAAAATCAGGATTATCCCAGGACTGAACCAGGGCTGGAACAAGACTAAACCAGAACTAAATCAGGATTAAACCAGGACTAAATAAGGATTAAACCTGGACTGAACCAGGGCAAAAACAAGACTAAACCAGGACTCAATTGGGACTAAATCGGGATTAAACCAGGACTAAACCAGGGCAAAATCAGGATTATCCCAGGATTGAACCAGGGCTAAACAAGACTAAAACAGGACTAAATTGGGATTAAACTAGGACTAAACTGGGACTAAATCAGGATTAAAACAGGACTAAACCAGGACAAAATCAGGATTAAAACAGGACTAAACCAGGACAAAATCAGGATTAAACCAGGACTGAAGCAGGATTAAAACAAGACTAAACCAGGACTAAATCGGGACTAAACCAGGAATAAATCAGGATTAAAACAGGACTAAACCAGGACTAAATCAGGACTAAACCAGGACTAAACCAGGGCTAAGACAAAACTAAACCAAGACTAAACAGTGACCAAACCAGGACTAGGGCTAAACCAGAGCTGCTCCAAGACTAAACAAGGACTAAACCGTGACTAAACCAGGACCAGGACTAAACATTTTGTCTGCACCTCCACCTGAAGCTCTTAAACTTAAAAAAAAAACCATTCGGGAAAATAACTGTTGGTGTATTAAGCTCTGTAGTCGATCCAGACACGTTTAAAGCGATTAAAACCGTAATAACAGTGTCAGTCTGTCTCAGCTTTTGTCCGACTGTCGATCAAACCCGTCCAAACACGTCCAAACATGTCCAAACCCGTCAGGGAAAAGAGGAGGAGGCAATTAACGAGAAACGGAGACCAATCAGTCAGGTCGTCAAAGATCCACAGAAAACCAGACGGGAAATATAAACAGAAACTATGATCTGATGGAGCAGAGTGAAACTGAAGAGACTAAAGTAAAACAGAACGGGAGAAGTTATGAGGCACGTTTGGACTGTTTTAAGATCCTAAATTACGGAAAATTGACTCTTGTGAGCTTTAAGTCAGGTTCTAATGTTGTTACCGCCTCAAAAACAGACCTGGAGTTGTGTTTTGTTTCACACATGTTTACTATTAGTCTGTTTACATCTCTATAGCTCAAAATGCTCTGTTCCACCTTGTGATGTCATGCAGTGGTTGTTTTTTAATGTTAATAGCAACGTTTTTACATTTTCTTCAGAAGAAATGGGCAGTTACAGGGCTGAAATGTTCCTAGTGAAGGTGCGTGGAGTATAAAATAGTGTGATATTGGCTCTTTAATGTGGTTTAATGTGGTTTCTTGTTTAAAATGAGAAGTTGATATGGGACAAAACCAAGTCTAAACAAAGGACTAAATCAGGACTAAACCAGGACTGTTTCAGGGTTCAGTCTTACAAATCCAAACCAGAATTAAACCAGGACTAAGCAGGTCCATCCTGAGCCTAGTCCTTCAGTACATGAGAACTAACCAGGTCAACATTAGGAATATTAACCATAGGAATGTACTAAAATGAAGGACTAAACCAGGACTTAACCAGGACTAAACCAGGATTGAAACAGGTCTAAACCAGGACTGAAAAAGGTCTTAACCAGATCTAAACCAGGACTGAACCAGGACTGAATCAGGGCTAAACCAGGATTGAAACAAGACTGAAACAGGGCTAAACCAGGTCTAAAATAGGACTGAAACTGGTCTTAACAAGGTCTAAACCAGGACTGAAACAGGACTAAACCAGGACTGAAACGGGTCTAAACCAGATCTAAACCAGGTCTGAACCAGGACAGAAACGGGTCTAAACCTCGACTGAGATAGGTCTAAACCAGGTCTAAACCAGGTCTAAACCAGGTCTAAACCAGGACTGAAACAGGTCTAAACCAGGTCTAAACCAGAACTGAAACGGGGCTAAACCTCGACTGAAATAGGTCTAAACCAGGACTAAACCTGGTCTAAACCAGGTCTAAACCCGGACTAAACCAGGACTTAATCAGGACTGAAACAGGGCTAAACCAGATCTAAACGAGGCCTAAACCAGGTCTGAATCAGGACTGAAACAGGTCTAAATTTCGACTGAAAAAGGTCTAAACGAGGTCTAAACCAGGTCTAAACCAGGTCTAAACCAGGTCCATCCCTCTCCACTGTGACCCTCTGCTGAACGTCCGGTGAAGTGAGCTGTGATTGATTAGATTTGAGCAGCCATATTGCGTCTGTCAGCTCGTCCTTCAGTCGGACGTAAACAGGAAGTGCATCTGTCACTGTCACGGTAACACAGAGGGCGTGGACCAATCAGACCGCGGCAGCTAGAGGGCAGGGACCAATCAGCACGGAGCGTTCTGAAGGTGAGGAAGTCCATTAGTCACGGAAAAACGCTGCATTTCCAAAACACAAACATTTATCGCAGAGACGGAGGAACAGCATCTACTCATCATAATAATGTCAACAAACAAACAAGAAGCCGGTACGTAACACTGATCTAATGTGATGAAATGTCCCGCAGTGAGGCTTTAACTCTGTGGATGAAAAGTCCCACAATGTCCACGTTTACATGATGGTTTTTAATTCTGAATTAAATGGTCTGGATTAAATCATTCGGAATTAAAATATTGTCCTTCGAGTTTATATTGAAATAATAATTCTGAATTGAGGTTTACATGGAAAACTCGTTAAATCGTCTTTATTTAATTCCGGGAAGGGTTCTGATTGGACAGCGACACAAACGTATTTTCGTCTTTGGGAAGAAAACCCACACTGCTCCCGGCTTTTCTGTCATCTCGGTTTGTCGTTACGCCGCCGACACAAACACGATCCGAACTTTTCCCGCGGTCATTCCGATGATAATGAAGCAGCAGCTGGAGAATTCTGTCCTCACGCTTTACGTCTGTGAGCTGAGGAGGAGAAGGGAAGAGTGTCGGAGAAGGAGGAAGAAGACAAACTGAGTCTGAGGCTGCCACACCTCAGCCCACTCCCACATCCCGCTCACAAATCCAAAGAGACGTGGAGGAAAGTCCCAAGAGACGACTGGAGGAGCCGGATCAGAAGGACGAGCCAACGAACAGGAACCACCGGGATTATTTTGAAGAAGAAGAAACGTTTACATGATCCAGGAATAAATTAATTTGGCTTTAAAATCAGAATAAACCACTTCGGAAGTAAGTTAAATTCCGACTAATCATTTTCATTAGGAATTAAGTGTTTGCATGGTCTTTTTACAGCAGAATTCATTTTTATTCAGAAATAAAGCTCATGTAAACGTAACACATGTTGAGGGAGCATCATTATAACGTGGCTTAAATCTAAAAGTGGATTTTGCAGAATGTTTCTCCTTTAAAAGCCTAAAAAAGTGAAAGAATCTGTGATCTAATAACAGATTAAGAACCTTTACTCTGGTTCTTTCTCTCCTCTCTCTTTCTCTTTCCCCATCTGTCTCTACACCTCTCCCTCTCTGTTCTTCCATCCCTCTCTTTCCTTTCCTCCCCCTTTCCTCTTCCCTTCTCTTCATTTTTCCTCCCCCCTTTCACTCTCTACCTCTTTCTTCTTCCTTCTCTCTCACCACCCACTTCAGTCTATGGAGTTTGTTCTTTTCTTTCTCCCCCTTCCTCCCTCCTCTCCTCCCTCCCTTTTCTCTTCTCTTTACCTCCCTCCTCCTCCCTCTCTCTCTCTCTCCCTCCTCCTCCACCCCTTTTCTCTTCTCTTTACCTCCCTCTCTCCCTCCCTCCTCCTCCACCCCTTTTCTCTTCTCTTTACCTCCCTCCTCCTTCCTCTCTCCCTCCTTCCTCCTCCCTCTTCTCCTCCCTCCTCTCCTCCCTCCCTTTTCTCTTCTCTTTACCTCCCTCCTCCTCCCTCTTCTCCTCCCTCCTCTCCTCCCTCCCTTTTCTCTTCTCTTTACCTCCCTCCTCCTCCCTCTCTCTCTCTCCCTCCTCCCCTCTGTCGTCCGTGGAGTTTGTTCTTTTCTTTCACTTCAAGGGCGTCGTTCCTCTAAAGCGCAGCTCATTTGCATATTAATTCCTTCTTTGGCGTTTTCAGATTAGAGCTTGTCAACACGAATCAGGCCTGATCAAAACCACTGCTCACCAGAGACTCCCCTCGCCACAGGAGGGGCCAGACCGGGTTTAGACCGGGTTTAGACCGGGCTTAGACCGGGCTTAGACCGGGTTTGGGTTTAGAGCAGGTTTAGACCAGGTTTAGACCAGGTTCAGACTGGGTTTAGACCGGGCTTAGACCGGCTTCAGACCAGGTTTAGACCAGGTTTAGGCCAGGTTTAGACCGGGTTTAGAACAGGTTTTGATTTAAAACGGGTTTACACTGGGTTTGGTCCTGGTTAAGACCTGGTTTACACTGGGTTCAGACTGGGTTTGGTCCTAGTTAACACCTGGTTTACACTGGGTTCAGACTGGGTTTGGTCCTGGTTAAGACCTGGTTTACACTGGGTTTAGACTGGGTTTGGTCCTGATTTAGAACTGGTTTAGACCACATTTAGACCAGGTTTACACGTACACTAGATTTAGGCTTGGTTAAACCGGGTTTAGTCCTGGTTTAAACCTGATTTAGACCTGGTAAAGTCCTGGTTTAGATCAGGTTTGGCCAGGGTTTATAATAAAAGCAGATTAGATTGAGTTTAACTTGGGTTTAGACAAGATTTAATTCTGGTTTGATTCTTTGAGGTATAAGCTTTGGTCCTGGTAGTACAGATATACAAGAAAACAAGGTTAAAGCTCCACTGCGGAACATTTCCTCCCATTAGAACAGGGTTTAAGCTGAGCAGAATAGAGGTAAACTATCAGATATTGTGATTATAAAATTGTTGTTAAATAAAAGTGCAGTTTGGCTCCTGTAATGGAAAGTTCATCTTCTCTCTCCTCTATCCCTCCGTCTCTCTCCCTCTCCCTCTTTCTCTTCTATCTCCCTCCCTCTTTCCCTCTTGGTCTTTCTCTCCAGTCCACAGAGACTCGGTGTCCTCTGTCTGATACATACATGACTTTAATAACAGATTTGTCCTTCAATTGTCAAACAGGAGCAGACCTCAGAGACGCCACAGAAGAACGGAGAGAGCGAGAGAGGGAAAGAGACAGAGGGAGGGAGAGAGAAACCGAGAGAGGGAATAAAAGAGAGGGAGAGAGCGAGGGAGAGGGGAGATAATGAGGGATACCTGATGACTACAGAAACAAAAGGTAATCTCAGAGTTTCCCCCAAAGACGAAACGCCACCGAAGAGAGAAGACGATAAAGGGAGAATGAGAGGAGACAGACGGAGGAAGAGGAGAAAGCGAGACGGAGAGAAGAGGGAAGAGAGAGAGAGAAAAGGAGGAGAGAGGCGCAGGTCTGAATAAGAATAAACCTTGACTCTACGTCGGTTTAAAACACACACATCGGGTTTCCGAGCTTCTCATTGACGTCCTTTAATTTCCTTGAGACGGATCCAAACTTTTATGTCTCTGCGCCTGATTTTTACCTCCTTAAAAACAAGGGAAAAAAACAGATTTAATTAATTTTTAACAGTTTGCAGCAGTTCAGAGCAACTAACTATTCAACACGAGTCCAGAACTGAAAAAAATCTCTTGTTAAACCAAACTAAAAAAAACCTTGTCGATTTTTTTTATGGCTAATTATTTCCGTGAAACCTCAAGTCATTTTTTTGTTTTATTTAGTTCAAAGTAAAGACCTGTGTGATTATTTTCTATCATTGTTCTTTCTGCGTTTTTCTTTTATAGTTATTCAGTTCAGTCTTTTTGAACCAATGGACATTTTACAAAAACCAAAACATTTCTGTATTATTATTATTATTATTATTATTATTATTATTATTATTATTATTATTATTATTATTATTATTATTATTATTATTACATACGATTGTCTGTGTATCTCTATTTATCTTTATACATGTTTTACTTTATTTTATTGTTTTTTAGGAAATACATTTTTTGATGAATGGAACCATCCATCTGTCCATCTGTTTGTCCATTTATCTGTCTGTCTGTCTATCTGTCTGTCTGTCTATCTATCTATCTATCTATCTAGCTATCTATCTGTCCGTCCGTCCGTCCATCCATCTGTCTACCAACCTATCCATGTGGCTGTCCATCCATCTATCCATATGTTCATCTATAAATCTATCTATATATCTATCTATCCATCCAACTAACTATGCATCTGTCCGTCCATCTATCTATCGTCCATCCATCTGCCCATCTATCTATCTATCTATCTATCTATCTATCTATCTATCTATCTATCTATCTATCTATCTATCTATCTGCCCATCTATCTATCTATCTATCTATCTGCCCATCTGTCTATCTATCTATCTATCTATCTATCTATCTATCTATCTATCTATCTATCTATCTATCTATCTGCCCATCTATCTATCTATCTATCTATCTATCTATCTGCCCATCTATCTATCTATCTATCTATCTATCTGCCCATCTATCTATCTATCTAATAAAACTAAACAGAATACTGTGGTTGCTATAGTAACCATACGTTGGCCAAACCTCATCGTTGAAATCCGTTCGATCAGATTCACTCTTAGAATCTAAACAGTTTTACTGACGAACACTTGGTCAAAATTCAATAAAATTCAGTATTTAAACGACTGATTTTGCTCAAATGCAGTTTGTGTTTTGTTGTCGTGGCTGAAGTCGCGACACTTGTGAATATGTAATGTTATTGCTTTGTCTGGAATGTTCCACGGTACGGCATTAAACCTTTCTGTCTCCATGGAGACCAAACTAGACCAAGGTACAGGTCAGATCTGTGGAGAGGCGACCGCGCTCACAGTCAGAATGTTTGTTTTTCTACGTATTTTTGAGCTATAAAACCACCTGTGATTGAATAAATGTAGACGAAAAGCGGTTTAAAGTCACATTGTGGAACATTCCAAGCAGAAAAATTACGTATCCATAGAAACAAGCAGTTGACGGACCCCTAACCAGTCCATGCAGGGCTACAGGAGGACGGGAGGGCATCTGACACAGAGGACACAGGAGGACTGATCACGTTTCTCTCCAAACTTAAGTCTTATTCTCACTTCCTCAGTAACGAGAAAAGCCCAAATCCCTCAAAGCACCATCATCTCTGGAGTTTTCCGACTTCTAAAAGATTTCCTCAAATCTGTTTCCCACATTCGGCGCCTGGGAACGCTCCCGACGACCAGGTGAAAAAAGAAAAGGCTCCAATCACTCCCAGTTCCTCTTTTATTTTGGCAGGGGAATCAAAGGAAGCGCTCACATCTGATCCGGGCTTTGTCTGGGTTTAACAGGACGAGGCTGAGAAGGAACGGGAGGAGGAGAGGAGGAGAGGGGGAGAGGAGGAGAGGAGGAGAGGGGGAGAGGAGGAGAGGAGGAGAGGAGGAGAGGAGGAGAGGAGTAGAGGAGGAGAGAATGATAGGAGGAGAGGAAGAGAGGGGGAGAGGAGGAGAGAAGGAGAGGAGGAGAGGGGGAGAGAAGGAGAGGAGGAGAGGAAGAGAGGGGGAGAGGAGGAGAGGAGGAGAGGGGGAGAGGAGGAGAGGAGGAGAGAAGGAGAGGAGGAGAGGAGGAGAGGAGGAGAGGAGGAGAGGAGGAGAGGAGGAGAGGGGGAGAGGAGGAGAGAAGGAGAGGAGGAGAGGGGGAGAGAAGGAGAGGAGGAGAGGAAGAGAGGGGAGAGGAGGAGAGGAGGAGAGGAGGAGAGGGGGAGAGGTGGAGAGGAGGAGAGAAGGAGAGGAGGAGAGGAAGAGGGGAGAGGAGGAGAGAAGGAGAGGAGAGGTGGAGAGGGGGAGAGGAGGAGAGGGGGAGAGGAGGAGAGAAGGAGAGGAGGAGAGGGGGAGAGGAGGAGAGGAGGATAGGGGGAGAGGAGGAGAGAAGGAGAGGAGGAGAGGAAGAGAGGGGGAGAGGAGGAGAGAAGGAGAGGAGGAGAGGGGGAGAGAAGGAGAGGGGAGAGGAGGAGAGAAGGAGAGGAGGAGAGGAGGAGAGGGGAGAGGAGGAGAGGAGGAGAGGAGGAGAGGGGGAGGAGGAGAGGAGGGAGAAGGAACGAGAGGAGGAGAGGGGGAGAAGGGGAGAGGTGAAAGAGGAGGAGAGGGGGAGAGGGGGAGAAGGAACGAGAGGAGGAGAGGAGGAGAGGGGGAGAAGGAACGAGAGGAGGAGAGGGGGAGAGGAGGAGAGGAGGAGAGGGGGAGAGGGGGAGAGGAGGAGTGGGGGAGAGGCGGAGAGGGGGAGAGGGGAGAGGAGGAGAGGGGAGAGGGGAGAGGGGAGAAGGAACGAGAGGGGGAGAGGAGGAGAGGGGGAGAGGGGGAGAGGGGGAGAAGGAACGAGAGGAGGAGAGGAGGAAAGGGGGAGAGGAGGAGAGGGGGAGAAGGAACGAGAGGAGGAGAGGGGGAGAGGAGGAGAGGGGGAGGAGGAGAGGAGGGAGAAGGAACGAGAGGAGGAGAGGGGGAGAGGGGGAGAAAGGGAGAGGGGGAGAGGTGAAAGAGGAGGAGAGGGGGAGAGGGGGAGAAGGAACGAGAGGAGGAGAGGGGGACAGGTGAAAGAGGAGGAGAGGGGGAGAGAGGGAGAGGGAGAAGGAACGAGAGGGAGAGAGGAGAAGAGGGGGAGAGGAGAGGGGGAGAGGTGAGAAGGAATGAGCGGGAGAGAGGAGAAAGAGAGGAGAGGGGGAGAGGGAGAAGGAACGAGAGGGAGAGAGGAGAAGAGGGGGAGAGGGGGAGAGGAGGAGAGGGGGAGAGGAGGGAGAGGGAAAGAGGAGGAGAGGGGGAGAGGAGAAGAGAAGAAGGAACGAGAGGAGAAGAGGGAAAGAGGGGGAGGAGAGGGGGAGAGGTGAGAAGGAATGAGTGGGAGAGAGGAGAAAGAGAGGAGAGGGGGAGAGGAGGGAAAGAAAGGTGAGTGAGGGAGAGATGGAGCGAGAAAGGAGAGAAAGAGAGGAGAGAGGGGGAGAGGTGGAGAGGGAAAGGAGTGAAAGAGAGGTGAGAGGGGAAGAGGTGAAGAGAGGAAAAGAGGAGGGAAGAGGAGTGAAAGAGAGGTGAGAGGGGAAGAGGTGAAGAGAGGAAAAGAGGAGGGAAGAGGAGTGAAAGAGAGGTGAGATGGGGAGAGGAGGAAAAGAGAGGTGGGAGGGAGGAGGTGAAGAGAGAGAGAGAAGAGAGAAAGAGAGGAGAGAGAAAGAGAGGAAGAGAGGTGAAGAGATGGAGAGCGGGAGGAGAAAAGAGAGGGGGAAAGGTGAGGTGAGGAGAAGAGAGGCGAGATGAAGAGGAGTGAAAGAGAGGTAAGAAGAGAAGGAGAGGGGAGAAAGAGAGGTGGGAGGGGGAGAGATGAAGAAAGGGAGAGAGGAAGAGAGGAGTGAAAGAGGTGAGAGGGAGAGGAGAGAAAGAGGGGGAGAAGGGAGGTGAGGAGAAGAGAGAAAGAGGGGAAGAGGAAAAAAGAGGGGAGAGGCAGAGAGAAACAGGGAGAGGAGAGAAAGAGAGGTGAAGAGAGGGAGAAGAAATAAAGAGAGGAAGAAGGGAAAAGAGAGGAGAGAGGGGGAGAGGAGAGAAAGAGAGGAGAGAGGGGGAGAGGTGAAAAGACAAAGAGAAAAGGAAAGGGGAGAGGGAGAGAGGGAGGGAGAGGTGAAGGAGGACAGAAAGAGAGGAGAGAGGGGGAGAGGTGAAAAGATGAAGAGGAGAAAAGGAAAGGGGAGAGGGAGAGAGGGAGAGGGAGGGAGAGGTGAAGAAGGACAGAAAGAGAGAGAAGGGGGAGGACAGAGGAGGAGGAGAGGAGCAAGAGAGAGGAGAGACATGAGGAGAGACATGAGGAGAGGGAGAGGAAGGAGAGAGAAGGAGAGGTGAGAAAGAGGAGAGAAGGAAAGGATCAAGAGAGAGGAGAGATGTGAGGAGAGGGAGATGAAGGAAAGATGAAGGAGAGAAGTGAGAGGAAGAGAAGAAAAGACTCAGAAAACACACGGGAAGTTGATTAATCGATAATTGGGTTAAAATCTGGACAAATCTGGTCAAAAATAAAGGAAAATTCTTCAGGATTTTTTTCTAAATGGAATAATTCTGGTTAAAATCAAACAGAAATAAAACGACGGATAAAAATGACGATTTGAGCCGATTCTTAATGATCAGAGCTGAAAGAAGAAGCACTGACTTTGAAGAGAGAGACGGATATAAGAGAAATGAAGGAACGAAGGGAGAGAGGGACAGACAGGGAAGAGGGAAGTGGGTAACGGAGGGATAGAGGGTGAAAGAGAGAAGAGAAGAGAGGGATGGAGGGAGGACAGAGGAGATAACGATGTCCAGGTCTGATCCGGCTCTTCGGGGGAATCAGGATCCTGTTATGGGCCTTAGCGGGAAGGAAAACACGACTCAACAGACGGAGCGAACAAACGGAAAGTGGGAACTGCAGGTGCCTTAGAATCCGTGCATCGTTATTTGTCTCCGAAACCAAAATGAAAAAAAAAAAACGGATAAAGATTTGTTTTTTCAGTTTTTCGATTTTGTGTTTAAATGGAAAAAATTCCCGTTTTGTCCAATTTTGATCCTTGAGCAAGTTGCGTAAACGGGAGATTTTCCTTCACTTTACTCGTAGCACAGACACACGGATATGAGGAGGATTTAGGCAAAACAAACCTAACGGCAGCCGGACCTGAGGATCATTATCATATGATTAAACAGCTTTTTGAGGTTGTAAAAACACACGCTGAGATTTCTAACACGCTGCGACACTTCGGTACTAAGATCCTCGGAAATGTCGGTGAGAAGATTCTGTATTCAGCACCAACTCCGGCTTAAAGACGTGTGTCAGACGCAGAACTGGAAACTGAATCCGTGTGTCATTCGTTCATTCATTTTTCAATATACAACCAAAAATAAGAAAATGAAAAAACAACAGGTTTTTTTTCATTATTTGTCTCCAAAACCAAAATAAAAAAAACTGATAACGATTCGTTTTTATGTTTAAATGAAAAATGGAAAAAAAAAACGGATAACGGCCGCTGAGATTTCTAACACGCTGCGACACTTTGGTACTAAGATCCTCAAATATGTTTTCTATAACCACACAGAACTTTCTAACCATAAAAGACAGAAACTTCCTTTTCCCCTCTGAAAGTGCAGACATAGAGGTTTCCGTACATTTCTGCGGCTTTATCCTACGTCACACTCACGCTGTGTGATGACGTGCGCAAAACGAGTGTCCAACAGGAACTTTGTTTTCCCCAAACTCATGCGCTCCGTCCATTTTGATCGAGCCAAACTTTGCCAAAGAGTGAAGTGAGTCAAGATGGTCGACTCCTCTGACTGTGTGTGTTTAGAACGAGTGAAAAAGTCGCTTTAAGTGGAGTTTATTCTCAAATAAATGGCAAATTACGCATCTTGGTGTGCGTAATTTCACATCCCTTTCTATTTTTTATTTGAAAGGTTCATTTCACTCAAAATGAACAAATCCAAATGTAATAAACACCCTGGAAATGCAGAAGTGCTGTGGCTCTGGCCCTGGACCTGACAGGAGCTGTTTCCAGGACTGGACCAGAAAAGTAAAGGAGCGATTACACTTTTGTTTTGTTTTTAGGGCAATAAGGAGATTTTTAATTTACTTACAGACTTGATATTTTGCATTTTTGTAGCTAAGGCCCTAAATTAACCATTTTTTATGTCCAAAAAGTTGTTTCTATATGTTTGCTGTGTGTTTTGTATAAAAGAGTGTGAATTTTATTTTTTTTATTTTTTTTTTTCATCTCTATTTCTGGTCCTATAACTTTTATTACAACCACATGACACAACTACAGCAGCAGATTGTGAAATAACAGGCTGTACCAAACAAAAGGAGGTAGAACACTTCATTATAGGGTAAAAGGGGCAGTTTAAAAAGCAAAATTATAGAAAAAATCCAGGCGAGGAGAAATGTACCAAAATTGCCCTTAGATCTTCAGGAGTTAAGACATCCTCGGAAATGTCGGTGGGAAGATTCTGTTTTCAACACCAACTCCGGCGTAAAAGACGTGTATCAGATGCAGAACTGGAAACTGCCGTCCTGTCATCAATACATAAGGTAAGTGCTGCTGTAAGTAGGGCCGATGATTTGCCGTGATCGCGGAAAACAATGGAAAACGCGGAATCGTCAGTGTGAAGCGGAATCATCAGCATGAAATGCATGAAAAGCATGGAGTTGGCCTATATATTTCTTTAATTTTGCACAAAAATCGACCTGAATTCTTTAAAATATTTGTTTAAAAAGCCGCTAAAACTGATAATCGATGTGTAGCAGACGCCTTTTTTCCGGTTTTGGTCTACGTGTAGACGGGAACGCTGCGTGAACCCATAGACCGTATGTGCCTCTTCCCGTACGCTGCGAAAAAACGGGAAACGGCCGTTATCCGTTTTTTCCATTTTTTAAACACAAAATCGAAAACTGAATGAACTGAACTAAATGAATTGTTATCCATTTTTTTAATTTTGGTTTTGGAGACAAATAATTTAAAAAAAACGTATTTTTGGTTTTAAATTGAAAAACAAATGAACGAATGACACATGGATTCGTTAGTTTCAGAGCAGTTTCACTGTAGTCAGCTCCTCTTTCAGGCAGATATAAGAAGCAGCAGCTTGGATGAGAAATGTTGTCAGTCTAAGACTTTTGTCCAGTTACAGAACTGTATTCTTTTTTCCTTTTGCTGCAGGTGTAAAACTTAATCACATAAATATGAACAATTGAACATATTATATGAATATTTAAATTATATGAGCATTTCTCACAGCTACAAAACACGGAAACCTTAATGTAGAGGCCCACGACTGAAGCTCAATTTATGTTTGTGCGTCCGCGTCGCCTAACGTCCACCTCCGACATTTTGTAACTACGCGTCCAACCAGCAAGAAAAAGCAACACAGACAATCAGGGCTGAGACTGGTCCTTTCTACGTACATTTCCCCTACTCCGCTTTCCCATTTCATTTTCCAAAAACTCCAAAATGTTTGAGAGTGGCGTCTGCGTGAGTGTTGGTGGTGACTTACCACCATCAGGTCTGGAGTAACAAAGCTCTGTTAATAAAGCTCTGTAAAGTGTCTCTGGGGACATGTGTCTGTGAAAAGCGCTGTAGCTGTTGTTGTGAGGCGACCTTGGGTGTCCAGAAAGGCGCCAAATAAATAAAATGCATTATTATTATTATTATTATTATTATTATTATTATTATTATTATTATTATTATTATTATTATTATTATTATTATTATTATTTTGTACACACGAACGCAGATCCTTAAATCCAAAATGACGGCGACAAGGCGACGGCTGCAGTGTGCGTTGAGTGGACGCAGACATTATAAATCCACCTTGAAACAACAGAATAAGACTGATATTTACAGCACTCACACCTCACAGTAAGAAGGTCCCTAGTTCCGGCTTTTCTGTGTGGAGTTTGCATGTTCTTCCTGTGTCTGGGTGGGTTTCTTCCGTCAACCCAAAACATGCACAACAGGTCAAATCCTCCAGCTGAGGTCCTGACCATGTGCACTGCAAAAAGGCCTATCAAACATAAGAAAAAAATACCAATTTTGAGGTAAAAATGCCCTATTTTAAGTGAAATTTTCTGCCAGTGCAGTGAGAAATTTTCACTTACCAAGTTTTCTTAAAACAAGACGAAATATGAATCTTGTTCTAAGCAGAAAACACTAGTTTCAAGTATTTATGGCAAGATTTTTCACCTTATTGGTTTGAGAAGGAAGTTAAAGAGGCTTAACCTGGCTTGATTTAATATAAAAAGTGTTTAGAATAAGTTGTCATATCTAGATAAGATAAATCAGGATGGAATATCTTGAAACAAGCCAAAAAATCTCATCTTATTAAGTAAAAAAATCTTAAAATTGATCTTTTAAGATGAATCTGCTTAATTCAAGTCAATTTAACTATGCTAGAAAATCCTTTTTTGCAGTGCGCCCTCTGCTCCTGGGGTCTTGCCCCATAGACCCTGAAGAACGGGTCAAATGCAGAGGACAAATATAATGTGTAATTAATAAAGACTTTAGTCCAGTGACTGTTATTTTCCTCTAAACTCCTCCTTCTGCTTCTGGACAGTTCTAAGTCCAAATATCTCCTTTATGAATCAGCTGAATTCATTATGAATTCTCCGAGCTCGTGTTTGGTCTGAAGTTAATTTGTTCTGTGTTTAATCGCCGTCTGCGTCACTAAAGCTAATTACTCTGAGCACACAGTTAGCACTATCTCTGCACGTCGTACTGAGCGCGTGCGGTGAACTCTGACCTCGTCAAACACAGACGGCGCCGCGGATCAGGGCTAACGCTAAAGCTAACGGTGCACTCTGCTCTTTCAGTGTCTATACGGAGTATGCAGGGACTGTTAAAGACAAAAGGAAGAGGCGGGAGGACGTATCGAGAGGGGAAATTCAGACTTTTTGAGGATTTTCACATTTCTGGAGGGTCCGTCACCTGCTTGTCTCTGTGGTGGTGCTACTACTTTGCCCACATGTTCCACAGTACGGCATTAAACGTCTTAAATCTTTACCTGTAACTTGGCCTGGTTGGAAGGTAAAAATGTTAAATGCGGAGTATCATTAAAGCAGACCTACTGTGCCTGTGTGGCTCTATACACAGTTAAAAGTGGAGTGTTAAAATTGACTCTCACAGAATCAATCTCAACATTTTCTCAGAGTTTATATGAGTTCAATCTGTTCTAGAGTTAATTTAACATTTTTGGAAATGTTCATTAAGTAACACTGGACCAAAGTTCCTGTTTAACCCCAAAATCAAGAGTTATATTGAACGTTTTGAGAGTAAATGGAGAACACTTTGTAGCATTATCCTGATTTAGCTAAACAACACACACAGGTGTTTTATTTTTACACTTTATTTTAGTTAATTTATAATGAAATTATGTACAAAACTGTGTCAAACTGGTCTCCTCTCACAGGAGTTTGAAGTTTGGTGGGTGGGACGTGCCATATTAACACTAAAGGAAGTAGAATTAACACTAAAGGAAGTAGAATTAACACTAGAGGAAGTAGAATTAACACTAAAGGAAGTAGAATTAACACTAAAAGAAGTAGAATTAAAGCCGCAAGCGGCATCGAACGGCCCTCGCGGGCCGCGCGTCGCACTCGGCCGACCCGGCGCTCCCCCGGGTGGAGCTGACGCTCCCCCGGGTGGCGCTGATGAGCCTCTTGTCTCTGTGTGTTTGTGGCTTTGGGCTGAACTTGCCACCAAACACATAAAGTCCACACACACTGGAGATGCTGATGTGTTAACATTGAGTAACATGGGCATTTTGGGACATCGCCATGGCAACACCGTGCAAAATACAACTTTGGCCCCTCGGACTTTTTTGTTCAGGCTGACTTGAAGAATCACTGTGCTAAATTTCACGTTCCTGAATGAAACTAATAAGACGCTATATCACTTTGAAAAGTAAGAAATTGTAGAAATTTTCCCATAAGGATAACATGGAGGCTTTGGCGCATCGCCATGGCAACCCTGTGAAATATACCATATGGTTGTCATTGACTTTTTTGATTGGGATGACATGAAGAGTCATTGAGCCAAATATGAGAATATTCTGTGAAAGTAAAATATTTGTGATGAATGGGAATTTATCTGATATTTCCCATTAAGATAACATTGGAGCTTTTGGGCATCACCATGGCAACACGGTTAAAAATACCATATGCTTTACATTGGCTTTTTTGATTGAGATGGCCGAAAGTAATTTTGTACAAAATTTGGTACATTTTCTAAAAACTAAAATTTTGACCATCCATGCAAAATTTAATTCTGTCCTGCAGGGGGCGCTATCACACCATTTTTGCTCGTGTCACAATTAGTCGGGTTTGACACAAAAGTTTTACAAGTGATTAAAATTTGAACCAAATCGGACTTTTCATGGCCGAACGGGAGCAAATTTTGACATTTGAAAATTGCAAAAAATCTGAACAAATTTTGCAACCGCATGGCTCGTAAACCGTGACAGTTATTTTAAAAATTCAGCTATCGTTTGATGCCCCACTTCTCCTAGTTGATGTCGCCGATTTTGACCCCTGTGGGGCGCCTTCAGAGGAGTTCGTTCAAATGCGGCGTGGCGAAAATGCTGACTCAGCAACTTTTTTATTTCAATCCAAGATGGCCGCCTTCTGGTTTGTCAGAGGCGTGGCCATAATAATATTTTGTCTGTCTTGACATGAGGAATGTCTGTACCGAATTTCGTGACTGTACGACAAACTTTCGTCGGGGCGTCTCCCATAAGCGCCAATGTATTTTGACTTTTGCAGGTGGCGCTGTCGCGCCACTTTTTATGCCCATACATCCAACATATATTTTATCAAATTTTTCGCCAGTTCTGAATTTTGGGGAAAATTTGGTGAGTTTTGGCGTGTTCAGGGGTCAAATTAGAGCTCAAGAGCAGAAGAAAAAAAATTAAAGCCGCCATAGCGGCATCGGGCCCTCGCGGTCATGTGTCACACTAAACGGCCGACCAGCTCCCGGGTGGCGCTGACGCTCCCAGGTGGCGCTGATGAGCCTCTTGTCTCTGTGTGTTTGTGGCTTTGGACTGAACTTGTCACTAAACACATAAAGTCCACACACACTGGAGATACTGATGTGTTAACATTGTGAATATGGGCACTTTGGGACATCGCCATGGCAACACCGTCAAAATACAACTTTGGCCCCGGACTTTTTGTTCAGGCTGACTTGAAGAATCACTGTGCCAAATTTCATGTTCTTCAATAAAACTATTAAACCGTTCTATGACTTTGAAATGTAAGAAATTGTAGAAATTTTCCCATAAGGATAACATGGAGGTTTGGCGCATCGCCATGTCAACCCAGTGAAATATACCATATAGTTGTCATTGACTTTTTGATCGGGATGACATGAAGAGTCAATGTGCCAAATTTGAGAATATTCTGTGAAAGTAAAATATTTTTTTCATGAATGGGAATTTATCTGATATTTCCCATTAGGATAACATTAGAGCTTCAGCGCATCACCATGGCAACACGGTTAAAAATACCATATAGTTTACATTGGCTTTTTGATTGAGATGGCCCAAAGTAATTTTGTACAAAATTTGGTACATTTTAGAAAAACTAAAATTTTGACCGTCCATGCAAAATTTTATTGTGTCCTGCAGGGGCGCCATCACACCATTTTCGCTTGTGTCACAATTAGTTGGCCGGCACAAAGTTTTACAAGTGATTAAAATTTGAGTTGAATCGGACTTTGTGTGGCCAAGCAGGGAGCAAATTTTGACATTTGAAAATTGCCAAAAATGTGAACAAATTTTGCAGCTTCGCCGCCACGTAAACCGTGAGAGTTATTTTAAAAATTCAGCTATCGTTTGATGCCCCACTTCTCTAGTTGATGTCGCCGATTTTGACCCCTGTGGGTGAGGCGCCTTCAGAGGAGTTCGTTCAAATGCGGCGTGGCGAAAATGCTGACTCTGCAACTTTTTATTTCAATCCAAGATGGCTGCCTTCTGGTTTGTCAGGGGCGTGGCTATAATAATATTTTTTCTGTCTTGACATGAGGAATGTCTGTACCGAATTTCGTGACTGTCACGACAAAGTTTGCGTCGGGACATCTCCCATGGCGCAATGTATTTTGACTTTGCAGGTGGCGCTGTCGCGCCACTTTTTATGCCCATACATGCAACATATATTTTATCAAATTTTTCGCCACTTCTGAATTTTGGGCAAAATTTGGTGAGTTTTTAAGCGTGTTCAGGGGTCAAATTAGAGCTCAAAGAGCAGAAGAAAAAGAATAAACAATAAATAAATAAAAATAATAATAATTTTAGCAAAAACAATATATCCTTTTACATAGGAAAGACATATTATACATTTTTTGAAAGTTTCCGAAGCTTCCCACGTCACCGAAAGTCAGGAATGATTGGCGCTTACGCTACTCATTCACCATCTCAGCCGGACTCTCTCATTGACCCCCATTGATTTCCATTCATTTTGGCAGCTGTAATATGGCCCATGCCTTCGGCATGGGGGGCTTGGATACAGCTTGATGTCAGGAGTGTGTTTTGGGAACAGGAGGCGCTTAGGTTATTTTTAAAATAACATTGAGTGAATGGGCTTCGCCATTCACTCAATGTTGACGATGACTTGTTAGCAAGAACAAATATGCATGTCTCATGCCTTCGGCATGGGTTGCTAGATACTGCTGTTCACGCGAGAGCGAGTCGAGGGGCGAAGTTCAGCGCCGCGCTGAACTTCTCAGAAGATAGTTAAGCACGATGATGCTCGGGCTTCGCCCAGGCATCATCGCTTGAAGTAATAGGCCCTACGCCCCTGTAGGGGCTCGGCCTAATAATAATAAATTAAAGCCGCAAGCGGCATCGAACGGCCCTCGCGGTCGCAGATCGCACTCGTCGACTTCGCGACGCTTCCCGGGTGGCGCTGGACGCCCTCGGGTGGCGCTGATGAGCCTCTTGCCTCTGTGCGCTTGTGGCTTTGGGCTGAACTTGCCACCAAACACAAAGTCCACACACACTGGAGATACTGATGTGTTAACATTGACGAATATGGGCACTTTGGGACATCGCCATGGCAACACCGTGCAAAAATACAACTTTGGCCCCCAGACTTTTTGTTCGGACTGACCTGAAGAATCACTAGCTAAATTTCACGTTCTTGAATGAAACTAATAAGACGCTATATCACTTTGAAAAGTAAGAAATTGTTGAAATTTTCCCATAAGGATAACATGGAGGATTTGGCGACGCCATGGCAACCCAGTGAAATATACAATATGGTTGTCATTGACTTTTTTGATCGGGATGACATGAAGAGTCATTGTGCCAAATTTGAGAATATTCTGTTAAAGTAAAATATTTTTTCATGAATGGGAATTTATCTGATATCTTCCATTAGGATAACATTGGAGGTTTCTGCATCACCATGGCAAACACGGTTAAAAATACCATATGGTTTACATTGGCTTTTTGATTGAGATGGCTCAAAGTAATTTTGTACAAAATTTGGTACATTTTAGAAAAAGTAAAATTTTGACCGTCCATGCAAAATGTAATTCTGTCCTGCAGGGGCGCTATCACACCAATTTTGCTCGTGTCACAATTAGTCGGCTTTGGCACAAAAGTTTTAGAAGTGATTAAAATTTGAGCCAAATCGGACTTTTTATGGCTTAACGAGCAAATTTTGACGTTAGAAAATTGCCAAAAATCTGAACAAATTTTGCAGCTTCGCTGTGAAACCGTGACAGTTATTTTAAAAATTCAGCTATCGTTTGATGCCCCACTTCTCTAGTTGATGAACGCCGATTTTGACCCCTGTGGGTGAAGCGCCTTCAGAGGAGTTCGTTCAAATGTGACGTGAGCGAAAATGCTGACTCAGCAACTTTTTTATTTCAATCCAAGATGGCTGCCTTCTGGTTTGTCAAGGGGCGTGGCCATAATAATATTTTTTTTCTGTTTTCACATGAGGAATGTCTGTACCGAATTTCGTGACTGTACGACAAACTTTGCGTCGGGATGTCTCCCATAGGCGCAATGTATTTTGACTTTTGCAGGTGGCGCTGTCGCGCCACTTTTTTATACCCATACATGCAATATATATTTTATCAAATTTTTCGCCACTTCTGAATTTTGGGCAAAATTTGGTGAGTTTTTGAGCGTGTTCAGGGGGTCAAATTAGAGCTCAAAGAGCAGAAGAAAAAAGAATAAATAATTAAAGCCGCAAGCGGCATCGAACGGCCCTCGCGGGCCGCGCATCGCACTCGGCCGACCCGGCGCTCCCCCGAGTGGTGCTGATGAGACTCTTGTCTCTGTGTGTTTGTGGCTTTAGGCTGAACTTGCCACCAAACACATAAAGTCCACACACATTGGAGATACTGATGTGTTAACATTGACGAATATGGGCACTTTGGGACATCGCCATGGCAACACCGTGCAAAATACAACTTTGGCCCCTCGGACTTTTTTGTTCGGACTGACCTGAAGAATCACTGTGCTAAATTTGACGTTCTTGAATGAAACTAATAAGACGCTATATCACTTTGAAAAGTAAGAAATTGTTGAAATTTTCCCATAAGGATAACATGGAGGCTTTGGCGCATCGCCATGGCAACCCAGTGAAATATACCAGATGGTTGTCATTGACTTTTTTGATCGGGATGACATGGAGAGTCATTGTGCCAAATTTGAGAATATTCTGTGAAAGTAAAAATATTTTTCATGAATGGGAATTTATCTGATCTTTCTCATTAGGATAACATTGGAGCTTCCGCGCATCACCATGGCAACACGGTTAAAAATACCATATGGTTTACATTGGCTTTTTTGTTTGAGATGGCCCAAAGTAATTTTGTACAAAATTTGGTACATTTTAGAAAAACTAAAATTTTGACCGTCCATGCAAAATTTTATTCTGTCCTGCAGGGGGCGCTATCACACCATTTTTGCTCGTGTCACAATTAGTCGGCTTTGGCACAAAAGTTTTACAAGTGATTAAAATTTGAGCCGAATCGGACTTTTTATGGCCGAACGGGAGCAAATTTTGACGTTAGAAAATTGCCAAAAATCTGAACAAATTTTGCAGCTTAAGCGTGGCGTAAACCATGACAGTTAATTTAAAATTCAGCTATCGTTTGATGCCCCACTTCTCTAGTTGATGTACGCCTATTTTGACCCCTGTGGGTGAAGCGCCTTCAGAGGAGTTCGTTCAAATGCGACGTGAGCGAAAATGCTGACTCAGCAACTTTTTTATTTCAATCCAAGATGGCTGCCTTCTGGTTTGTCAGGGGGCGTGGCTATAATAATATTTTTTTTCTGTCTTGACATGAGGAATGTCTGTACCGAATTTCGTGACTGTACGACAAAGTTTGCGTCGGGACATCTCCCATAGGCGCAATGTATTTTGACTTTTGCAGGTGGCGCTGTCGCGCCACTTTTTTATGCCCATACATGCAACATATATTTTATCAAATTTTTCGCCACTTCTGAATTTTGGGCAAAATTTGGTGAGTTTTTGAGCGTGTTCAGGGGGTCAAATTAGAGCTCAAAGAGCAGAAGAAAAAAGAATAAACAATAAATAAATAAAAATAATAATAATTTTAGCAAAAACAATATATCCTTTTACATAGGAAAGACATATTATACATTTTTTGAAAGCTCTCGAGCTTCCCCACGTCACCGTGGGGTCATTGGTGAATGACGGGCGCTTACGCGCCCGTCATTCACCATCTCGTCGGACTCTCTCATTGACCCCCATTGATTTCCATTCATTTTGGCAGCTGTAAATATGGCCCATGCCTTCGGCATGGGGGCTTGGATACAGCTTGATGTCAGGAGTGTGTTTTGGGAACAGGAGGCGCTTGCTGCTATTTTTGTCAATATTGAGTGAATGGGCTTCGCCATTCACTCAATGTTGACGATGACTTGTTAGCAAGAACAAATATGTATGTCCCATGCCTTCGGCATGGGTTGCTAGGATACTGCTGTTCACGGTGAGAGCGTCGAGGGGCGAAGTTCAGCGCTTAGCGCTGAACTGTGAAGATAGTTAACAGCGATGATGCTCGGCTTCGCCCAGGCATCATCGCTATGAGTAATAGGCCCTACGCCCTGTAGGGCTCGGGCCTAATAATAATAAATTAAAGCCGCATAGCGCATCGAACGGCCCTCGCGGGTCGCTGCGATCGCACTCGGCCGACTCGACGCTCCCTGGTGGCGCTGACGCTCCCCCGGGTGGCGCTGATGAGCCTCTTGCCTCTGTGCGTTTGTGGCTTTGGGCTGAACTTGCCACCAAACACAAAGTCCACACACACTGGAGATACTGATGTGTTAACATTGACGAATATGGGCACTTTGGGACATCGCCATGGCAACACCGTGCAAAAATACAACTTTGGCCCCCCAGACTTTTTTGTTCGGACTGACCTGAAGAATCACTGTGCTAAATTTCACGTTCTTGAATGAAACTAATAAGACGCTATATCACTTTGAAAAGTAAGAAATTGTTGAAATTTTCCCATAAGGATAACATGGAGGATTTGGCGCGATCGCCATGGCAACCCAGTGAAATATACCATATGGTTGTCATTGACTTTTTTGATCGGGATGACATGAAGAGTCATTGTGCCAAATTTGAGAATATTCTGTTAAAGTAAAATATTTTTCATGAATGGGAATTTATCTGATATCTTCCATTAGGATAACATTGAGGTTTCGTGCATCACCATGGCAACACGGTTAAAAATACCATATGGTTTACATTGGCTTTTTTGATTGAGATGGCTCAAAGTAATTTTGTACAAAATTTGGTACATTTTAGAAAAAGTAAAATTTTGACCGTCCCATGCAAAATGTAATTCTGTCCTGCAGGGGGCGCTATCACACCAATTTTGCTCGTGTCACAATTAGTCGGCTTTGGCACAAAAGTTTTAGAAGTGATTAAAATTTGAGCCAAATCGGACTTTTTATGGCCTAACGGGAGCAAATTTTGACTTAAGAAAATTGCCAAAAATCTGAACAAATTTTGCAGCTTCAAGCGTAAACCGTGACAGTTATTTTAAAAATTCAGCTATCGCTTGATGCCCCACTTTCTAGTTGATGAACGCCGATTTTGACCCTGTGGGTGAAGCGCCTTCAGAGGAGTTCGTTCAAATGTGACGTGAGCGAAAATGCTGACTCAGCAACTTTTTATTTCAATCCAAGATGGCTGCCTTCTGGTTTGTCAAGGGCGTGGCCATAATAATATTTTTTTCTGTTTTCACATGAGGAATGTCTGTACCGACTTCTCGTGACTGTACGACAAACTTTATGCGCCGGGATGTCTCCCCATAGGCGCAATGTATTTTGACTTTTGCAGGTATGCGCTTGTCGCGCCACTTTTTATACCCATACATGCAATATATATTTTATCAAATTTTTCGCCACTTCTGAATTTTGGGCAAAATTTGGTGAGTTTTTTGAGCGTGTTCAGGGGTCAAATTAGAGCTCAAAGAGCAGAAGAAAAAGAATAAATAATTAAAGCCGCATAGCCGGCATCGAACGGCCTCGCGGGTCGCAGACGCGCACTCGGCCGACCCGGCGCTCCCCCGAGTGGTGCTGATGAGACTCTTGTCTCTGTGTGTTTGTGGCTTTAGGCTGAACTTGCCACCAAACACATAAAGTCCACACACATTGGAGATACTGATGTGTTAACATTGACGAATATGGGCACTTTGGGACATCGCCATGGCAACACCGTGCAAAATACAACTTTGGCCCCTCGGACTTTTTTGTTCGGACTGACCTGAAGAATCACTGTGCTAAATTTGACGTTCTTGAATGAAACTAATAAGACGCTATATCACTTTGAAAAGTAAGAAATTGTTGAAATTTTCCCATAAGGATAACATGGAGGCTTTGGCGCATCGCCATGGCAACCCAGTGAAATATACCAGATGGTTGTCATTGACTTTTTTGATCGGGATGACATGGAGAGTCATTGTGCCAAATTTGAGAATATTCTGTGAAAGTAAAATATTTTTCATGAATGGGAATTTATCTGATCTTTCTCATTAGGATAACATTGGAGCTTCCGCGCATCACCATGGCAACACGGTTAAAAATACCATATGGTTTACATTGGCTTTTTTGTTTGAGATGGCCCAAAGTAATTTTGTACAAAATTTGGTACATTTTAGAAAAACTAAAATTTTGACCGTCCATGCAAAATTTTATTCTGTCCTGCAGGGGGCGCTATCACACCATTTTTGCTCGTGTCACAATTAGTCGGCTTTGGCACAAAAGTTTTACAAGTGATTAAAATTTGAGCCGAATCGGACTTTTTATGGCCGAACGGGAGCAAATTTTGACGTTAGAAAATTGCCAAAAATCTGAACAAATTTTGCAGCTTCGCCGCGCGTAAACCATGACAGTTAATTTAAAAATTCAGCTATCGTTTGATGCCCCACTTCTCTAGTTGATGTACGCCTATTTTGACCCCTGTGGGTGAAGCGCCTTCAGAGGAGTTCGTTCAAATGCGACGTGAGCGAAAATGCTGACTCAGCAACTTTTTTATTTCAATCCAAGATGGCTGCCTTCTGGTTTGTCAGGGGGCGTGGCTATAATAATATTTTTTTTCTGTCTTGACATGAGGAATGTCTGTACCGAATTTCGTGACTGTACGACAAACTTTACGTCGACATCTCCCATAGGCGCAATGTATTTTGACTTTTGCAGGTATGCTGTCGCGCCACTTTTTATGCCCATACATGCAACATATATTTTATCAAATTTTTCCACTTCTGAATTTTGGGCAAAATTTGGTGAGTTTTTGAGCGTGTTCAGGGGTCAAATTAGAGCTCAAAGAGCAGAAGAAAAAGAATAAATAAATAAACAATAAATAAAAAAATAATAATAATTTTAGCAAAAAACAATATATCCTTTTACATAGGGAAGACATATTATACATTTTGAAAGCTCGAGCTTCCCCACGTCTGTGGGTCATTGAGTGAATGACGGCGCTACGCTCGTCATTCACTATCTCGTCGGGTCCGCCATTGACCCCCATTGATTTCCATTCATTTGGCAGCTGTAAATATGGCTCCATGCCTTCGGCATGGGGGCTTGGATACAGCTTGATGTCAGGAGTGTGTTTTAGGGAGAGGAGCGCCACAAGTTACTTTTTGTCAACATTGAGTGAATGGGCCGCCCATTCACTCAATGTTGACGATGACTTGTTAGCAAGAACAAATATGCATGTCCCATGCCTTCGGCATGGGTTGCTAGGATACTGCTGTTCACGGTGAGAGCGAGGAGTGGCGGTTCAGCGCCGCGCTGAACTTCGTGAAGAATGCTTACTTGATGATGCCTGGGCTTCGCCCAGGCATCATCGTTGCGAAAGCAATAGGCCCTACGCCCTGTAGGGGCTCGGGCCTAATAATAAATAAACAAATAAAAATAATAATAATTTTAGCAAAAACAATATATCCTTTTACATAGGAAAGACATATTATACATTTTTTGAAAGCTCTCGAGCTTCCCCACGTCACCGTGGGGTCATTGGTGATAATGGCGCTTACGCTCGCCCGTCATTCCCATCGTCGCCGGGTCCGCCATTGACCCCCCCATTGATTTCCATTCATTTTAGCAGCTGTAAAGATGGCCCATGCCTTCGGCATGGGGGCTTGGATACAGCTTGATGTGAGGAGTGTGTTTTAGGGGAGAGGAGCGTCATGGCGCTACTTTTGTCAACATTGAGTGAATGGGCTTGGCCCATTCACTCAATGTTGACGATGACTTGTTAGCAAGAACAAATATGGATGTCCCATGCCTTCGGCATGGGTTGCTAGGATACTGCTGTTCACGGTGAGAGCGAGGGAGGGACGAAGTTCAGCGCTTCGCGCTGAACGTCGTAAGACAGTTAGCAACGAATATGCCAGGGCGTCGCCCAGGCATCATCGATTCTTGAGCACAGGCCCCTCGCCCTGTAGGGCTCGGGCCCTAATAAAAAAATAATAATAATTTTAGCAAAACAATATATCCTTTACATAGGAAAGACATATTATACATTTTTTGAAAGCTCTCGAGCTTCCCCACGTCACCGTGGGGTCATTGGTGAATGACGGCTCACGCGCCCGTCATTCACTATCTCGCCGGGTCCGCCATTGACCCCCATTGATTTCCATTCATTTTAGCAGCTGTAAGATGGCCCATGCCTTCGGCATGGGGGCTTAGATACAGCTTGATGTCAGGAGTGTGTTTTAGGGACAGGAGCGCTTACTACTTTTGTCAACATTGAGAATGGCGAAGCCCATTCACTCAATGTTGGACGGATGACTTGTTAGCAAGAACAAATATGGATGTCCCATGCCTTCGGCATGGGTTGCTAAGATACTGCTGTTCACGGTGAGAGCGATCGAGGACGAAGTTCAGCGCTCGCGCTGAACTTCGTGAAGAGTTAGCATGATGATGCCTGGGCTTCGCCCAGGCATCATCGTTGCGGAAGCAATAGGCCCTACGCCCTGTAGGGGCTCGGGCCTAATTAACACTAGAGGAAGTAGAATTAACACTAGAGGAAGTAGAATTAACACTAAGGGAAGTTGAATTAACACTAAAGGAAGTAGAATTAACACTAGAGGAAGTTGAATTAACACTAGAGGAAGTAGAATTAACACTAAGGGAAGTTGAATTAACACTAGAGGAAGTAGAATTAACACTAGAGGAAGTAGAATTAACACTAAAGGAAGTAGAGTTAACACTAAGGGAAGTTGAATTAACACTAGAGGAAGTAGAATTAACACTAAAGGAAGTAGAATTAACACTAGAGGTAGTAGAATTTACACTAAAGGAAGTAGAGTTAACACTAAGGGAAGTTGAATTAACACTAGAGGAAGTAGAATTAACACTAAAGGAAGTAGAATTAACACTAGAGGTAGTAGAATTTACACTAAAGGAAGTAGAGTTAACACTAAGGGAAGTTGAATTAACACTAGAGGAAGTAGAATTAACACTAAAGGAAGTAGAATTAACACTAAAGGAAGTAGAATTAACACTAAGGGAAGTAGAATTAACACTAGAGAAAGTAGAATTAACACTAGAGGAAGTAGATATAACTTCAACCATATCAACTCTGGCAAATAACCCCAACTTAACCCCCATTTAACTTTCAAATAGTTAAAATAACACTTTTTTATGTTAAAAACAACTCTTTTTTTATTTGACCCTGACCCTTTTTGCTGTGTAGTTATAATCTATGACACCCGAGTGTCAGAGAATTTAAGTTTTATCCTCCATGTACATCAGATATAGTGACACCATCGTCTTCTCTCAGCACCACTGGCACCTTTATCTAAACTGTGGCTTTTGCTTCCTCGAGTCGAGAGGCTTTTTTCCCCTCCGTTCTCTAGATTTGAACCCGGCATTAGGAAATTACTATTGATTTAACGTTTGCATAAAAACTTCGGCTAAATCAAACAATATTTAGAGGTTGCACAAAGCTGTCAAAGATCGTTCGTCCTTTATTTAGTTTATTAACTACAAAAAGTCTTATTCCACTGGCAGATCATTTATTTGTCAAGTGAAATTTACTCAAATCGTGATAAAACTTTCTTAATTCATCTTAACTCGACTAGATTTTCTTTTCTGCAGTGTATCCGCGTGGAGACCGGACCAAGTTACAGGTCAGATCTGCGGAGAGGCGACCCCGCTCACAGTCAGAATGTCTGTTTTTCCTCTGTATTTTTTATAACTTTTTATTTATGATACTTTTATGACGTGAACACGGGGGGTAGAACTACAAAAGACAAATAAAACAGCTAAAAACCAAACAAAAACTTGAGGTCATAATAATAATGTGCACATGTCGCGGTCATTAAGACATGTCTGATAATAGTGGATAATAATGGACCATTTCCCCACCTTTTCTCTCCAATTTCTTTTTAAAGCCGTACGGAACGGGTCATTTGTTTTCAATTTCCACAAAAGTACCTGCAGAAGTCTTTCTTACGCCAGCATTTAGTGATTTCTCTGTATTTTTGAGCTATAAAAACCACCTGTGATCGAGTAAATGTAAAGCAGAGCTGTTTAATGTCATACTACGGAACATTCCAGGTAGAAACAAGCAGGTGATGGACCCCCTGACGAGAAAAATTACACAATGCAGCTTTAAATGAGAAAATAAGTCGCCGGAAAAATGTAAATCTGATCTAAAAACTGCTCAAATCGGGGCCTTTATTTGATCTGTCGGCGACGAAAGAAAAGAAGGAAAAGTGTTTGTGGTAAACATGTGACACAAACTGAGACAAATGTCAAGTTTCCCACAGAGACTCAGGCCCTGAACGCACCGTCTGCACAAAGAACACCGATAAACACAGATGCCCTCCCATCCCACTGCTTCCCTCTAGTGTTAGACTGAGACGTTTTAATCTGCAGATGTTAAATACAGTGAACCGTGACTGAAATTGTTGCTTTTTCGGGCTTAAATTAGACGTTTTTGTCATGTTTTTGTGCGATTAACAGGTTAAACCGCACTCGTCTCCGCGCTGCACAAACACAACGCGGTACCGGGGCTTTGTTTTGGCACAGGAGCCGCCCTTGGGTGCAGCTGCCTCAGGGCGGATGTGGCGGGTGCAGCGCCGAGCGGAGTCATTACGGAGAGAGGAGACAGATGGTGCGGGGTGGGGTTAGCCTTAGCATTAGCATTTGTAATGAGAAACGTGAACAGGAATAAAGAGACGAAGAGACGGGGAGAGAATTTGTCCTAAAAACTACAGACGGGAAGCCACTGTTGAAGGAGAGTGATTCTGTAAAATGGACTTTTCAGAGATTTTAACCGTGTTTTAGCCGTTTCCCATTGACCCTCTGAAGTTGGACTAATAGTGATTCATGTTTGGGTAATATTTATTCTCCTGGACTCAAGATGTCACTGCTACAATCACTCAGCACCACCTGTACCACCGATTAAGATAAAACTGGAGAAGGAAGCGCGTGTGTCACAGCGGGTTCCTGTGGCCATGAAAACTGGTTTAGATCAGAACAATGACGTCTTCACACAGGAGAACAGCAGCGTTCAGTGACTTTTGTGGGTCGGCAGGCAGACCTGGGGTGGACATCAATATTTAGTCGATAACAATTTAATTACACCACCTTTTATGTGAACTACACTGTAAATTACTATATTTGTTTTTACTCATATAATTGCATATTTACTGAGCCATTCTGAAGTCAAATTTGGTACAAATGACTAGAACTGCTGTAGTGTGATGTAGGGATGTCCCGATCCAATATTCAGTATCGGTATCGGCTCCTGATCCGGCTCTTTTATGAGTATCAGACAATATTGGATTCAGTCACGTGATCGAACTGATCCAGTTTCACATGATTTTGCGGCATCGACTCGCTTTACTGCAGCCGTAAATCAAAACGCCGCCGTGTCGCTGTGTGGGACTTTTCACTACAACAAAACGAGAGTCAAACAGCGACGCAAACGCAGCAAACAAACAGTTTCTCCTGGAGGAACCAGCAAAAATATAATTTAGCCTAATATTTGAATAAACATGTGTAACATAATCTATTGTTTTTTTTAAACCATTGCCAGAACTGAGAAAACATGTTATGTAAAAGCTTCAGTAAAACGTAGAACAGTGTTTTGATCAGAAGCATTAATATCAATGGTCGGCTGTAGCCTCGGCGAGAACCTTCTCGGTCTCACTTTTTTTTTTTTTACACCGCACGTGATTGGTCAGTATGTGTTTGTGCTGAGCAGTGGGGGGAGTTAGTCTGACAGAAGCTGACCGCATCAGCGCTTATAATGTATGCAAATGAGCCATGCGGTTTTAAGTTTAGTTTCTGTAAAACATAAACAAATGTGCGCAAAGCCGCATTAAACACATTATTACTCAAAGCATTTGTTGAGCGCAGTAAAGTATGTAGAGCGGTGGTAGAGAGGAGCATTTATTTTTTACATTTTATGTGACGTGAATAAATAAAAGCAAATTAACAAAATAAACATATGTAAGTTGAAAAAAAACTTTTTTTTTCATTTGTGATTCATTTTTGTGCATGTGGATAATAAATGAATTAAAGCAGACATGTCCAAACTATGGCCCAGGGGCCAAATGTGGCCCTCAGACTAATTGTTTTGGCCCTCAGGCTTCCAGGTGAATTGGCTCATACGACCTACCTACCGAGTACTTTTTACTGCATTTTTTAAATCTCCCTTGATCAAACAAATGTGGTGAGTCCTTTTGAGGGTCTAAGCCTGAACAAAGGTCTGGAGGGTCATTCAAACCTGTTATAAACGCACAGATTTGAATTACTCACTGTTTTGACCAACAGTTTATGACCCTCGATTGGCCCTCACGCTGCTCTGTGTTTAAATATGTGGCCCTCCATGAAAAAAGTTTGGACGCCCCTGAATTAAATCAACAAAACAACATGAAGAGCCGCTTGGGAGCAGAAAGAGCCGGTTCTCTAAATTAGAACCGTAATTCCCATCACTAATACCAGTGTGGATGGAGCATTAAATAACTTATATTTGAGGCATTAACGCACATTAAACAGGTTTTCACATTCACATATGAGACACGTCTGTTTGCAGTCCTGGTATAAGGACATTAAACGACTTGGAGCCCTCCTTTCTGCAGTTTTAATGGGATTGAATGTTTTTTTTAATACAGGATCCACAGGTATCATAGATGAACTGTAGAGCTGCACACAAGCTCTAAATATCGTCTGTAACACAATATTTTAGTTTTCAGTGAGTTCATCGTAGTAGGAGCCTAATCATAGCTTTTCAGCACCCCCTCGCTCTGTGTCTCTATCCGCCTCTTTACCCCATTGCCTTTCGTGACATTAACCGCTTAAATGTTCCGCATTGTCCTTTAACGCCCCAGTTCCAGGTCCGCGCTTTGACTTTGACGACTTTGAGCATTAATGATGAAAAATGCGCGGCGTAATCGTGAGCTTTGCGTGAATGCTGTAGAGAACGGCAGCGCTCGGACTCCGAACACGCCGTAAATAAGGATAAATAAACGATTAGCGGCTCTAATGAGAGGAATCAGGAGCAGGTTCAGTCGGAGAAAACTAAACATTCTTTTTCATTTAGTCGGATTTTTTAGGTGAAACGAGCATTAATATCAATTAGCAACACATCTGTGAAAGTTACAACTCAAACTACAAATATTAAAACTCCGAGAATTTAAAGAAGACAAGAATTAGAAAAGAAGGTGAATTCAGTCCTTTTTTCAACAAACAGGGCGAAACCGGGACTAAACCAGGTCAAAACCAGGACTAAACCAGGGCTAAACCAGGACTTCAATAGGTCTAAACCAGGTCTAAACCAAGTCTAAACCATGTCTAAACTAAGACTAAAACCAGGACAACCGGGACTAAACCAGGTCAAAACCAGGACTTCAATAGGTCTAAACAAGGACTTCAAAAGGTCTAAACCAAGACTAAACCAGGTCTAAACCATGACTTAAACAGGTCTAAACCAAGACTAAAACAGGTCTAAACCAGGGCTAAACCAGATCTAAACCAGGACTTAAACAGGTTTAAAACAAGACTAAACCAGGTCTAAACCAGGACAAAATCAGGTCTAAACCAGGACTAATACAGGGCTGAACTAGGACTTAAACAGATCTAAACTAGGACTTAAATAGGTCTAAACCAAGACTAAACCAGGACTAAATCAGAACTAAAACAGGTCTAAACCAGGACTTAAACAGGTTTAAACCAGGACTAAAATAGGTCTAAATAAGGATTTTAACAGGCCTAAACCAAAACTAAACCAGGTCTAAATCAGAACTAAAACAGGTCTAAACCAAGACTTAAACAGGTTTAAACCAGGACAAAACCAGCTCTAAACCAGGACGAAACCAGGACTTAAACCGGTCTAAACAAAGACTTAAACAAGACTAAACCCAAACTAAACCCGGTCTGGCACAATCAATCTATAAAGTCCCTTTCAACACTCAAGTTGACTAAATAAAAGGACTGAGGCAAGTCTGAACCAGGACTAAACCAGGACTAAATCAGGATTAAACCAGGACTAAACTAGGACTAAACCAGGACTAACCCTTGACTTCACGCTCCTTTGTCTTTTCAGTATTTTTTCGGTAACTTTTCACATTTTATCCCTGACTTTGTGCTCCTGATTTGAGTCTTTAACCTTCATGGTTTCAGTCAGAAGTTGAACCTGAAAGCGTTTGAGATGTCGTCATTTGGCGGGTCCGACTGAGCGCGCTCCGTGCTGCGTTCAAAGACCCTCCGACACACAGCCGCCGCCGCGCGCTCAAGTGTCACTCAAAATATACCAGCGTTCAGTGAGTTTGGAGAGATTATTCACTTTAAATCAAACTTAACCTTTAGACTGGAGTGTGCACGGACCAGGACTAAACCAGGACTAAACCAGGACTAAACCAGGACTAAACCAGGACTAAACCAGGACTGAAGCAGGACTGAAGCAGGACTGAACCAGGACTGAACCAGGACTAAACCAGGACTGAACCAGGACTGAATCAGGACTAAAGCAGGACTAAACCAGGACTAAACCAGGACTAAACCAGGACTGAATCAGGACTGAACCAGGACTGAACCAGGACTAAACCAGGACTGAACCAGGACTGAACCAGGACTAAACCAGGACTAAACGGGACTAAAACAAGACTGAACCAGGACTGAACCAGGACTAAACCAGGACCAAAACAGGATTAAACCAGGACTAAACAGGACTAAAACAGGACTAAACCAAGACTAAACCAGGACTAAACCAGGACTGAAGCAGGACTGAACCAGGACTAAACCAGGACTGAACCAGGACTGAACCAGGACTGAACCAGGACTAAACCAGGACTAAACCAGGACTGAACCAGGACTGAACCAGGACTAAACCAGGACTAAACGAGGGCTAAACAAGGAATCAACCAGGAATCAACCAGGAATCAACCAGGTCTAAAGCAAGACTAAACAAGGTTTAAAGCAGGACTAAATCAGGACTAAACAAGGACTGAACCAGGACTAAACCAGGTCTAAACTCGGACCAAATCAGGACTAAACCGGGACTAAACTAAATGGTAAATGGTCACATTTTTACATAGCGGTTTTCACCTACGCTCCAGTGTATGCAAACACTCTGGGATGAGTTTAGTGTCTTGCCCAAGGACACAACAACAGTATTCATCTCTGAGAGCTGGAATCACACCAGCAACCTGTGGGTAAGTGGACAAACAACCAATCAACCGAGCTACTGTCGCCCCTAGAGCCGAATCAGGACTAAACCACAACTAAAGCAGGACTAAACCAGGTCTAAATCAGGACTAAGCCAGGACTAAATCAGGACTAAACCAGATCTAAACCCGGTCTGATCTCTGAGTGGGTCTGGCTGTGCGAGTGGTCAGCGTGTTTCTGTTTGACTTTGTGGGTTGCGTCATGTTTTTCATGTTTTTGGAGATGAGACGTTTTAAAAACACTTGAAACGATCGTCTCCAAGGTCGAATCCACCGCTGAGTTTAAACGACTCGAATTATGAAAATTATTCTTAAAAATCTGATGAAAGTCCAGATACATTTAGACTTTAAACTCAAGGAGGGACTAAGGCAGGACTAACCAGGACTAAAGCTGGACTAAAGCACTAAAGACGGACTAAACCAGGACTAAACAAGGACTAAAGAAGGAGTAAAGCAGGACGACTAAACCTGGTCTAAAACAGGACTAAACCAGGACTAAATCAGGATGAACAAGGACTAAAGCAGGACTAAAGCAGGACTAAAAACCAGGACTAAACCAGGACTGAACCAGAATTAAACCAGAACTAAAACAGGACTAAAGCTGGACTAAAGCTGGACTAAAGCTGGACTAAACCAGGACTGAACAAGGACTAAACCAGGACTAAAACTGGACTAAAGCAGGACGACTAAACCGGGACTAAAACAGGACTAATGCAGAACTAGAGCAGGGCTAAACAGGACTAAACCTGGTCTAAAACAGGACTAAACCAGAACTAAATCAGGACGAACGAGGACTAAAGCAGGACTGAACCAGAACTGAACCAGGACTAAAGCAGGACTGAACCAGGACTAAATTAGGGTTGAACCAGGACTAAATTAGGGTTGAACCAGGACTGAACCAGGACTAAAACAGAAATACGTCAGGACTAAACCAGGACTAAACAAGGATTAAATCAAAGATAAACTAGAATTAAACCAAGACCAATCTAAATCAGGACTGAACCAGGCCTAAACCAGGACCGAATCGGGACTAAACCAGGACTGAACCAGGCCTAAACCAAGACCGAATCGGGACTAAACCAGGTCTCATTACTCGCCTGGTCCAAAATGAGGCCATTTTAATCAGATGTAAAACGGTGAAAAGTTCATTATGAAATTAAACATGATCCGAGTCCTCAGAGTCTGAGCCCATCACAGACGCACTGAGCAAACACAGAATTATACCGACACAGACTAACGAGGGAGCGACGGAGGGAGGGAGGGAGGGAGGGAAGGCGGGAGGGAAGGAGGGAGGGAGGGAGGGAGGGAAGGATGGAGCGACGGAGGGAGGGAGGGAAGGAGGAAGGGAGCGAGGGAGGGAGGGAGGGAGGGAAGGAGGGAAGGAGGGAGGGAGCGAGCAACGGAGGGAGGGAGGGAGCGAGGGAGGGAGGTACAGAACGAGAGAAAGAGGAGAGACAAGTGGACGGAGATCAGAGGGGGAGGGAGGGAGGATGAGGTGAAAGAGAAGAGAGAGAATGAGGGAAGAGAAGGGGAGAAAAAGAGAGCAGACAGGAAGGAAGGATGGAGAGGATGGAGAACGAAAAAAGAAGTGAAGTAGCACAACACCCATAGTTTTCGGCTCCAGTCAAATGAAGCTCATCGAGGCCACAATGTTCCATATTCGAAATCTAAAGTCTAAACCAGAAATTCAATAGGTCTAAACCAGGACTTAGACAGGTCTAAACCAAGACTAAACCAGGACAAAACCAGGTCTAAACCAGGACTTAGACAGGTCTAAACCAAGACTAAACCAGGACAAAACCAGGTCTAAACCAGGACTCAGACAAGTCTAAACCAAGACTCAACCAGGACAAAACCAGGTCTAAAAAAGGACTCAGACAAGTCTAAACCAAGACTCAACCAAATTTTACATTTGTTTGAACCAGGGCTAAACCAGGACTGAACCAGGACTGAACCAGAACTAAACCAGGACTTAAACAGGTCTCGACAAGGACTTAAACCAGGACTAAACCAAAACTAAACCAGGTCTGATACAATCAATCTATAAAGCCTTTTTCAACACTCAAGTTGACTCAACTAAACAAAAGACTGAGACTGGTCTGAACCAGGACTAAACCAGGACTAAACCAGGACTAAACCAGGACTTGACTTGACCACGAGTATCATAGCAATGCTGTTAATCAAACCTGTTGCTTATTTTATTTTAACTTGTACATTTACATTTATATAATTATGTCCTATTTGACACCAGGTTCAGGGAGTCAGAGTTTGAGTAAGAGGAAAGAGAAGAGGAGAGGGGGAGGAGAGCACACGGGTAAGATGGGGGTCAGATGGGGGTAAGATAGGGTAAGATGGGGGTAAGATGGGGGTAAGATAGGGTAAGATGGGGGTAAGATGGGGGTAAGATGGGGGTAAGATGGGGGAAAGATAGGGTAAGATAGGGTAAGATGGGGGTAAGAAAGGGAAAGATAGGGTTCAGATGGGGGTAAGATAGGGTAAGATGGGGGTAAGATGGGGGTAAGATGGGGGTAAGATGGGGGTAAGATAGGGTAAGATGGGGGTAAGATGGGGGTAAGATGGGGGTAAGATGGGGGTAAGATGGGGGAAAGATGGGGTAAGATGGGGGTAAGATAGGGTAAGATAGGGTAAGATGGGGGTAAGATAGGGTAAGATAGGGTAAGATGGGGGTAAGATGGGGGTAAGATAGGGTAAGATGGGGGTAAGATAGGGTAAGATGGGGGTAAGATAGGGTAAGATAGGGTAAGATGGGGGTAAGATGTGGGTAAGATTGGGTTAAGATAGGGTAAGATGGGGGTAAGATGGGGGTAAGATGGGGGTAAGATGGGGGTAAGATAGGGTAAGATGGGGGTAAGATAGGGTAAGATAGGGTAAGATGGGGGTAAGATAGGGTAAGATGGGGGTAAGATGGGGGTAAGATAGGGTAAGATGGGGGTAAGATGGGGGTAAAATAGGGTAAGATGGGGGTAAGATGGGGGTAAAATAGGGTAAGATGGGGGTAAGATGGGGGTAAGTACCTGGCTCGGGGGAGTCGGAGTGGGAGGAGGAGGAGGCAGAGGAGGCTCCATCGTCGTGGACACTGGTCTGAAGAGAAACACCTCGACCTGGAGGAAGCTTCATCCCTAACTGCTCGGCCATTTCCACGTGGTCCCCGGGGTGCAGGTAATCGAAGACGCTACTGCCCGTCAGCTCCACCTGGAAGTACAGAAGAATCACCAAAACAGAACCAGAACAGAACCAAAACAGAACTAGAACAGCCCGTCAGCTCCACCTGGAAGTACAGAAGAATCACCAAAACAGAACCAAAACAGAACCAAAACAGAACCAAAACAGAACCAAAACAGAACCAAAATAGCCCATCAGCTTCACCTGGAAGTACAGAAGAATCACCAAAACAGAACCAAAACTGAACTAGAACAGAACCAAAAACAGAACCAAAACAGAACCAAAACAGAACCAAAACAGAACCAAAAACAGAACCAAAATAGCCCATCAGCTCCACCTGGAAGTACACAGAAGAATCACCAAAACAGAAGCAAAACAGCCTGTGAGCTTCACCTGAAAATGTGCAGAAGAATCACCAAAACCAGAGCAAAATCCCATTATTCTTATTATACCTCATTAATATATTGTGATGTGTGAACTCCTGTGTCCAAATCATTTTCCTTGTGGATCAGTAAAGTTTGTGGCTGTTTACACAGAAATGGCAATGGGTGGAAACGCAAAACATTTTGCCAGATCTCCATATCGTTTAGACGCAACAGCGTTTTAGGGGGTTGAAAATGCAAAAATCTGAAAACGCCCTTCAGAGTGGACATCTTGAAAAGGCTCCACCCTGTCATCGCCCTGTAAACGGTCAAAAATAAAAAACGGTGTTTTCGTGGCCTGGCGTAGAGATTACATCACGAGCACGAGTCAGTTCAAGAACAAAATCAAACATGGCAGAACTTGAACCTGCCCGAGCAGCTGCACATGGGGACTCGAGTCAGAAAGTGACTCCACTGATCACAGAGTCATTCAGAGCAGAGAAGACAAGTTCAACATATCACAGACATTTATGGAGTCCCAGAGAAGCAGTGGGCACCTCATATATAAGGGTTATACTCAGGCCTTTGGTCTTGGTGGTGCTGCCACCTACGCACTGGGTGTGCAAACTACATCGGCCAACTGCAAGTTTTGCGTCTCCGTGTGCAGCAGAATTCCCCAAAACGCTTGTGTAAAAGCGGAATGATGCACTTTTGCGTTTTTGCTTCAGACCATTTCCGTGTATACGTAGCCTAAGCTTAAGAACCAGACCAGAACCACAACAGAGCCAAGACCAAACCATCTCCACATGGTCCTGGGTGGAGGTAATTGAACACACGGTCTGAAGCTCCACCTGGAAACATGAATCATCTCCACAGACTGTAGAATCCAGGGGGCAATTATTTTTTCCACAGGGCCACATGAGGAACAGAAAATATTGTGGAGGTCCAAAATGCATTGCATAATGCAGAGCATTATTAATAGAGCGTTATTAACAGAGCATTATTAACAGAGCGTTCTTCATTCACTTCAGACCTGGGGGTCATAAACTGCTGTAGCCACAGCTGCCCTGGGACAGACCGACAGAAGCGCAGCTGCCAGTCGGCACAGACGGTCCCTCCACTTTCACACCGACAGCATGTTTTGGGTTGATGGGGGAAACCGGAGCCCAGAGGAAACCCACCCAGACACAGGTAGAACATGCAAACTCCACACAGAAAGGTCCGGGCATTACATCCCGTGTCACACAGCTGCCCCGGGGCAGACTGAGGCAGAAGTGGCACACATTCTGTGCCTGTGTCGTACTGAGGATCACTTAAAAGTGCACGAGGAACGTGTCTCTACTCATCTACTCATCTTTCTCTCCTTTTTCTCTCCTCTTTTCTTGCTCTCTTCCTCTACACATTTTTTATTCCTCCTACTTTCTCCTACTCCTTCCTCCCCTCCTCCTCTTCTCCCCCTTCTCTTCTTCCCCTCCTTTTTCTCTTTTCTCTCCTTTCTTTCCTCCTCCACCTCTCGTCTCCTCTTGACCTTATCCACTTTCTCTCCTTTTTCTTCCTTTCCTCTAGCATCTCCTCCTTCTCTCTCTTCCTTTTCCTCACCTCGTCTTTTGCTACCTCTCCTCCTCTCCTCTGTTTCCTCCTCTAATCCTCCTCTCAACAGTCTTTTGTAAAATAATGACCCCATAATCTGCTCATTTTAAAACCACATAAACGTCGGCCGCGTCATTAGGCCGGATTTGTTCCTTTAATTACGGCTCAAACCCACAAAACTGCAGCCTTCCTCCCGAGATCCCGCTCCAAACTTTCCCAAACAAATAAAAAACAAAAGTTGGGGAGTAGCCGAAGGTGAGAGGAGCGTGAAAGCATCGCGGTGCGTTCAGGTGCTGTACTTTGCTTTGGGAAATCGCAGCCTCCTTCCCGGTTTTGTTCGACACGTGTTTTGGAAATCCGCTGGGAATATTTTGGGATTACACGCTTGTAATCCAGTTAATGGGAAATCCCTGCAAGGCGTTTGGGTCCCAGGGGGGCGCGGGGAGCAGTGCATCATGGGAGTTGGAGTCCGTGTTTTCTAATTGGATCGACATTGTTCAGACTCGGAGGAAAAACGAGAGACTTTGAATCAATTAAAACTCGGCAGAAGGATTTTACATAAAGCTAATTACAGAGAAAGAGAGAGGGAGGAGGGAGGGAGAGAAAAGGAGGAGGGAAAAGAGGGAAGGGAGGAGGGAAAAGATGAGATTAGAAGAGATGAGAGAGACAAATACAACTAGATGAAAGGAGGAGAAAAAGAAAGAGTGAGGAAGGAGGGAAGCGAGGAGGTAGAAGAGAAAAGAAGAGAGAAACAGGGAAAAGGAAGGGAAAGAGAGAGACTAGAAGAGACAAAAATAAATAGAGGAAATGAGGAGAGAGGGGGATAAGAAAAAGAGGGAGAGACAGAGAGAGGGAGAGAAAGAAAGGAAATAGAAGAGGGCAAAATAGAGTGAGGAAGGAGGGAAGCGAGGAGGTAGGAGAGAAAAGAGGAGAGAAACAGGGAAAAGAGAGAGAGAAAGAGAGATTAGAAGAGATGAGAGAGACAAATACAACTAGAGGAAAGGTGGAGAGAAAGAAAGCAAGGGAGAGAAAGGGAGGAAGGGAAGAGAGACAAAGAAAGAAAGAGTGAGGAAGGAGGTAAGAGCGGAAATAGGAGAGAAAGAGGGAGAAGGAAGGGAAAGAGAGAGACAAAAATAAAGGAAATGAGGAGAGAGGGGGATTAGAAAAAGAGGGAGAGACAGAGAAAGAAAAGAGTGAGGAAGGAGGGAAGGAGAAAAAAGAGGAAAGAAAGAGGGAGAAGGAAGGGAAAGAGAAATTAAAAAAGATGAGAGACAAAAATAAATAGTGGAAAGAAGAGAGAGAGAGAGAGAGAAAGAACGGGAGGCGTGAAGGAGAGAAAGCAAGGGAGAGAAAGGGAGGAGGGGGAGAGGGAGAAAGAAAGCAAGGAAGGAGGGAAGAGAGGAGAGAAAGAGGGAGAAGGAAGGGAAAGAGAGCTTAGAACAGATGAGAGACAAAAATAAATAGAGGAACGGAGGAGGGGAAGAGATAGTAAAATGGGAGAGAGTGAAAAAGAAGGGGGGACACAAACAAAAAGAAGGGGAAGAGCGTTAAACAAAGGATGGAGAGAGAGTGACAAGGATATTACAAAAAAGAGAGAGAAAGAGGGAGAAGGGGAGAGAGGAAGGAGAGATTGAGAGAGGAAGAAAGGGTGCAGGAAGAAGTAAAGGAGGTAAAAGAGTGAGAGAGGAATTAGAAAAGGGAGAGGAGAAAGATGAGAGAGGGAGAAGGGGCAGAAAGAGAGCAAAAGAAGAGGGGAAAGAGAATGAAAGAGAGAGGGATAAGAGAGTAAATAGACAGGTTAGAGGAAGAGAGAAAAACTGTGAGAAAAGCATGTGAAGAGAGAAAGAGAGGGGGATGAAAAAGGGAGGAGGAGCAGTGGGAGAGAGAGAGAGGGATGAGAGAGATACAAAGAGAAAAGGAGAGAGAAAAGGGAGAGGAGAAGAATGAGAGAAAGAAAGAGATCGAGGAGAGAGGAGGAACTTAGATGGAAAAAGGGAGAAGGAAGGAGGGAGCGAGGGAGCAAGAGGGAGGGATAGAGAGAAGGAGAGATAGAGGGAGAGAGGAGGAGGAGTGTTGTGTCTTTAAGAGGTTTATCAGACACAAAGCACTCTGGGAAATATCCAGTGGCGTCCCTGAAGTCGGACTGAGCGCGCTCAGTAGCGATTCTAAATGAGAAATGGAAATGAACCCTTTTGTTTGAGAGAAAGAGAAGAAAAAAGAAGAGAGAAAGAGAGGGAGAGGACAGTGAAGGAGAGAAAGAGGGAGAGAATGAGAGAGAGAAGAAAATAGAAGAGAGAAAGAGAGGGAGAGGACAGAGAAGGAGAGAAGAGGAAAGTGTAGAAGGAGAGGAAGGAGATTCAAAGGGGAGAGAAAGAAAAGAAGAGAAAGGAGATAAAGAGACTCAACCAGGACTAAACCAGGTCTAAACCTGGACTAAACATAAACTAAACATGGACTAAACCAGGACTAAACTAGGACTAAACCAGGACTAAACCAGGACTAAACCAAGACTAAACCAAGACTAAACTAGGATTAAACCAAGACTAAACCAGGACTAAACCAGGACTAAACCAGGACTAAACCAAGACTAAACCAAGACTAAACTAGGATTAAACCAAGACTAAACCAGGACTAAACCAGGACCAAACCAGAATTAAACCTGGACTAAATCAAACTTAACCTCGGCCAAACACAAAATGTCGGTATACATTTCGAACATTTTACTTTCTTCTTCTTTTTTTCTCTTCCTTTCCTCCTTTTTGTCCCCCTCCTTCTCCTCCTCCCCTCCTCCTCCTCTCTTCCTCCTCTCCTCCTCCGTCTCTTCTGTCTCTTCTCTCTTTTCTTTTTCTGTCTGGAGACGTTTTGTGTCTTGGACGTGGCCCAGACTCATGGCAGAGTTTTGGAAGGACAAATCTGTCTGAGCTAAGACACTGTCCACAACCATAACTCAGGGAGGGTAATGAAGGAGGGATGACGAAAGAGGAGAGGAGAGAGGGAAGGAGGGAGGAGAGGAGGAGAGAGACACTGTCCAAAAATAACTCATGTAGGCTAATGGAGACGAGAGAGAGAGAGAGAAAGAAAAGAGAGAAGAGACACTGTCCACAGATATAATTCATGTAAGGTGAGGAAGGAGGGATGACGAAAGAGGAGAGGAGAGAAGGAGGGAGGGAGGGAGGAGGAGAGGAAGGAGAGACATAGATATATCTCAGGTAAGGGAGTGTAGACAAGAGACAACGAAAGAGGAGAGGAGAGAAGGAGGGAGGAGAGAAGGAGAGACACTGTCCCCAGATATAACTCATAAAGGCTAATGGAAATGAGGAATAAGAGAGAGAAGAAAGAGGAGAGAAGAGAAGAGAGGAGAAGAGAGAAGAGAGAGGAGGAGAGAGGGGAGAGGGAGGGAGAGGGGGGAGAAGAGGAGGGGAGAGGAGGAGAGAAGAGAAGAGAGGAGGAGAGAAGAGAGGAGAAGAGAGAAGAGAGAGGAGGAGAGAGGGGAGAGGGAGGGAGAGAGGGGAGAAGAGGAGGGGAGAGGAGGAGAGAAGAGAAGAGAGGAGGAGAGAAGAGAGAAGAAGAGAAGAGAGGAGGAGAGAAGAGAAGAGAGAAGAGAAGAGAGAGGAGGAGAGAGGGGAGAGAAGAGAAGAGAAGAGAGAGGAGGAGAGAGGGGAGAGGGAGAGAGAGAGGGAGCGAGGAGGAGGAGAGAAGGAGAAAGAGGAGGAGAGAGAGAGGAGAGGGAGAGAAGAGGAGCTAGAGAGGAGAGAGAGAAAAAGAGGAGGAGGAGAGAGGACGGAAGGAGAGAGAAAGAGAGGAGGAGGAGAGAGGACGGAGGGAGAGAGGGAGGGAGAGAGGAGGAGAGAAGAGAAGAGAGGAGACAGTGAGAGAAGAGAAAGGAGGGAGAGAGGAGAAAGGAGGAGGAAAGAAGAAAGAGGGCGAGAGGGATATAACTCATATAAGCTAATGGAGAGAGGAAGAGGAGAGAAGAAAGGAGGGAGAGGAGAGGACAGGAGCAAGAGAGAAGAGAGAGGGAGAGAAGAGGAGGAGAGAGAAACAATGTAAGTCATACAGGCTAATGGAGAAAAGTAATAACAAGAGAGAGAAACCTCCTTCTCTCCTCCACCTCTCTTTCCCTCTTCTTTCTCTCTCTCCTCATCTCTTCTCTTTAAACCTGGCCACCTCTCTCCTTCTCCCTCTCTCTTCCTCCTCCTCCATCTCCACATCTCTCCTCCCCCTCTCTCCCTCTCCACCGCCACTCTCCCTCTAGTCCGTCTCTCTTCCTCCTCCTCCTCCCCTTCTCTCCACCTTTCTCTCCTTCTCTCTTTCCTTCTCCCCCTCCTCTCAAACTCTCTCTCCTCTTTACCCTCCTCCTCTCGCCTCCTCTCTCTCCTCCCCCTCTCTTCTCCCTCTCTCTCTTCTCCTCCTCTCTTCTCCCTCTGTCTCTCTCCTCCCCCTCTCTTCTCCCTCTCGTCTCTCTCCTACTCCCCCTCTCTTCCCCCTCTTGTCCTCTGCTCTCTCTCTCTCCTCCCTCTCTCCCCATCTTCTCCTCTGCTCTCTCTCTTCCCCCTCCCTTCTCCTTCTAGTCTCTCTCCTCCTCCCTCTCTCTTCTCCCTCTCCTCCTCCTCCTTCTCTTCCCCCTCTAGTGTCTCTCCTCCTCCCTCTCTCTTCCCCCTCTCACCTTCTCCTCTCCTCCCTCTCTCCTCCTCCTCCTCCCTCTCTTCTCCCTCTGTCTCTCGCACTCTCACTCTCTTCCTCCTCCCCCTCTCTCTCCCCCCTCTCCCCCTCCTCCCTCTCTCCTCCTCGTCTTTTGTTTTCGTCTCTTCAGATAAACCTTATTAAAGCTCCCTGGTTTATCGGTTGCCCGCGGAGACGAGGCTGTTGGCAGATAAGCGTACGGTGGCTGTGTGTGGACACTCTTCACTCTCGTGTTTGGACTTTTCTTATCGGACAATATTTCCGCTCAAATTAACGTCGTGAATATGAATTTGAGTTTGACAAAGAAAAACTGAAAAACGTTTGAGATTTCACCTTGTAACAGCAGCGTCCGACAAGAGACCAGACATGAGACCTGATCCGGTCCTGATCCGGTCCTGATCCGGTCCTAGTCTGGACCTGGTTTAGTCCTGGTTTAGACTACATTTAGACCTGGTTTAGTCCTGGTTTAGACCTGCTCTAGTCCTGGTTTAGTCCTTGTTTAGACCACATTTAGACCTGGTTTAGTCCTGGTTTAGTCCTTGTTTAGACCACGTTTAGACCTGGTTTCGTCCTGATTTAGTCCTGGTTTAGACCTGTTTTAGTCCTGTTTTAGTACTGTTTAGTCCTTGTTTAGACCACATTTAGACCTGGTTTAGTCCTGGTTTAGTCCTGGTTTAGACCTGCTCTAGTCCTGGTCTAGTCCTGGTTTAGACCTGGTTTAGACCTGGTTTAGACCATGTTTAGACCTGCTCTGGTCCTGGTTTAGTCCTGGTTTCGACCTGGTTTAGTCTTGGTTTAGTCCAGGTTTAGTCCAGGTTTAGTCCTGGTTTAGACCACGTTTAGACCTGCTCTAGTCCTGGTTTAGTCTTCATTTAGTCCTGGTTTAGACCTAGTGTAGTCCTGGTTCAGTCCTGGTTTAGTCCCGGTTTAGTTCTGGTTCAGTCCTGCTTTAGTCCTGGTTTAGTCCTGGTTCAGTTCTGGTTTAGTCCTGGTTTAGTCCTGGTTCAGTCTTGCTTTAGTCCTGGTTTAGTCCTGGTTCAGTTCTGGTTTAGTCCTGGTTTAGTCCTGGTTCAGTCTTGCTTTAGTCCTGGTTTAGTCCTGGTTCAGTTCTGGTTTAGTCCTGGTTTAGTCCTGGTTCAGTCTTGCTTTAGTCCTGGTTTAGTCCTGGTTCAGACCCAGTTTGGTCCTTGAGTCTTTTGTTTCATGAAGTCTTTTTTTGTGTCATATTTGATTCCCATTTTTCCTGATTAAAACTTGTCTTAATTAAGATGAAGTGAGACTCGTTTTCCGGTTTGGATTTTTCCCAAACTGTTTCCTGTCGGGAAAATCCGCCTCTTTATTCAGAAACGTTTGAGACAAATATTTTTGAGACGGACGAAGACAAATGAACCCAGCACAGTACTGAGGGAAAGAGGGAGGAGAGGAGGAGAGGAGGAGAGAGGAGAGGAGGAGAGGAGGGGAGGAGAGAGGAGAGGAGGAGAGGAGGAGAGAGGAGAGGAGAGGAGAGAGGAGAGGAGGAGAGAGGAGGAGAGGAGAGAGGAGAGGAGGAGAGGAGGAGAGGGGAGGGGAGAGGGGAGGAGAGAGGAGAGGAGGAGAGAGGAGGAGAGGAGAGAGGAGTGAGGAGGAGAGGAGGAGAGGAGAGAGGAGAGGAGAGGAGGAGAGAGGAGGGGAGAGGAGAGAGGAGAGGAGGAGAGAGGAGGAGAGGAGAGAGGAGAGGAGGAGAGAGGAGAGGAGGACAGAGGAGAGGGGGAGAGAGGAGGAGAGGGGAGAGGAGGAGAGGAGAGAGGAGGGGAGAGGAGGAGAGGAGGAGAGAGGAGAGGGGGAGAGAGGAGGAGAGAGGAGAGGAGGAGAGAGGGAGGAGAGGAGGAGAGGAGGAGAGAGGAGGAGAGGAGGGGAGGAGAGAGGAGGAGAGGAGGAGAGAGGAGGAGAGAGGAGGAGAGAGGAGGAGAGAGAAGAGAGGAGAGAGGAGAGAGAGAAAGAGGAGAAAGGAGGAGAGGAAGAAGAAGAGAGGAGAGAGAGGAGAGAGGAGGAAAATAAGAGAGGAGAGACAAGGACTAAACCAGAACTAAACCAGGTCTAAACAAGGACTAAACCAGAACTATACCAGGACTAAACCAGGACTAAATCAGGACTAAATCAGGACTAAATCAGGACTAAATCAGGACTAAATCAGGACTAAACCAGAACTAAACCAGAACTAAACAAGGACTAAACCAGGACTAAACCAGGTCTAAATCAAGACTAAACTAAATCTTGTATCTTGCATTGATTAAAAAAAGCCTATTGGTTTAGTCCTGGTTTAGTCCTGGTTTAGTCCTGATTCAGTCCTGGTTTAGTCCTGATTCAGTCCTGGTTTAGTCCTGATTTAGTCCTGGTTTAGTCCTGGTTTAGTCCTGGTTTAGTCCTGGTTTAGTCCTGGTTTAGTCTCTTGTCAATGTCAATGTTATGATTTATGTTTTGATTTGTTTTTGTGATTTTAAAGTCTTTCTTATTCTGTAAACAGATAATAAACAGATAAATCTGCCTCCTCTTTGTCCCTGTTGGCCCTCATTAGTCCACTTTGGCTCCCTTTGGCCCCCTTTGGTTTACTTCAGCACCTTTGTTTGGCCTGTATTATTGATTATCTGCTCATACTTCCCCTATTCATTTTCCCCTCTCTCTCGCCATCTCTCCCTCCTGTTCTCTCCTTCGCTTTCTCTCTTTTCTTTCTTGTCTCTTCCTCTCTCTCCCTCCCTTTTGCTCTTATTTCTCCTTCTCTCCCTTTCCCCCCACTCCTTTTCTGTCTCTCCCTCCTCTCCCTCTTTCTCTGTCTGCCCTCCCTTCTTCCTCTCTCCCTCCCTTTCTCTCTTGTCTCTGCCTCTCTCCTTCCCTCCCTCTTCTTCTCTATCTCTCCGACTCTGCCCTCTCTCCCTCTCTCTCCTTTTCTCTCTCATAGCTTCCTCTCTCCTCTCTCTTTCTCTCTCCCCTTCCCTTCATCTCTCCCTCCCACTCTCTTCTTTTCTTTCTCTCGTTTCTCGCTTATCTCCTCCTCTCTCCCTTTCTCTCTCATCTCTCCCTCCCTTTCTCTCTGATCTCTCTCTTTCTCTCTTCCCCCTCCCCTCTCCCTCATCCCTCCCTCTCTCTATCCCATTCTTTCTCGCTTTTCTCCCTTATCTCTTCCTCTCTTCCATTTCTCCCTCCCCTCTCTTTTTCTCTCCTTCACTATCTCTGCCTCTTCTCTCTTTCTCCCCTCTCTGTCCATCCCTCCCTCTCTTTTTCGCTCCCTTCCCCTCTCTCCCTCTTCTCTATCTCTCTCTCTATCACTCCTTTTCCCTCTCCCTCTTTATCTCTTCCCCCCTCTCTTTTTCTCTCCTTCTCTTTCTCCCTCCTCCCTCTCTTTTCTCTCTCATCCCTCCATCCCTCTCTCTCTTTCACTCCTTTTCTCTTTATCCCTTTTCTCTGCATCTCTCCCTCTCCATCCCTCCCTCCCTCTCTCAGGGATTAACCCGCTCACATTACCCACGTCGCACCTGGGCTCTGGGTCTAGACCGGGATTAGGACCTGGATCAGGATCGGGACCTTAACGAGTGGAGTCCAGACCAGGTCCGGGGTCTTTGGGTCTTCGGGGTCTAAATGATGGATTCACAGGAAGAGTCCGGACTTCACGAGGACCAGATTATCACACAAATATTATAGATCGGACCCGAGACCTGCTCCCTCCAAATCCGGTTATAATCCTGGACCTGAGACCTGCTCCCCCCAAATCCGGTTATAATCCTGGACCTGAGACCTGCTCCCCCAAAATCCGGTTATAATCCTGGTCCAGGCCCGGGTCCCAGAGCGCGGGACTTTGTCAGAAACGACGTCCACAAGAAATGATCCTGTTTTTCTTTTGTTGATGTTATGAGAATTATGGAAGAAAAGAGCAGAGTGATCAGCAGGGGGCGCAAGGAGCCAGCAGGGGGCGCAAGGAGCCAGCAGGGGGCGCAAGGAGCCAGCAGGGGGCGCAAGGAGCCAGCAGGGGGCGCAAGGAGCCAGCAGGGGGCGCAAAGACGGGCAGTTTAAATGAGGCTAAAACTGTGGCTGCAAACGACAAAGACGGAGAGAAGACGAGTTTATTTAGTGGATTCTGAATTATATAAACGACGAAAGGCCAAAGAAACAAGAGACTGGATAAAGTAAACCAGGACTAATCCGGGACTAAACCAGGACTAAACCAGGACTAATCCGGGACTAAACCAGGACTAAACCAGGACTAAACCGAGACTAAACCAGGACTAAACCAGGACTAAACCGGGACTAAACCAGGACTAAACCAGGACTAAACCAGGACTAAACCGGGACTAAACCAGGTCTAAACTGGGACTAAACCAGGACTAAACCAGGACTAAACCGGGACTAAACCAGGACTAAACCAGGTCTAAACCAGGACTAAACTGGGACTAAACCAGGACTAAACCAGGACTAAACCAGGACTAAACTGGGACTAAACCAGGACTAAACCAGGACTAAACCAGGTCTAAACCAGGACTAAACCAGGTCTAAACCAGGACTAAACTGGGACTAAACCAGGACTAAACCAGGACTAAACCAGGACTAAAACATGACTAAACCAGGATTTAACCAAGACTAAACCAGGACTGAACCAGGATTTAACAAGAGGACTAACCCAGGATTAAAGCAGGATTTAATCAGGATTAAAACAGGACCAAACCAGGATTAAAACAGGACCAAACCAGGATTTAACAAGAAGACTAAATGAGGGCTAAATGAGGATGGGATTACGCAATGTCAAATCGGAACTGAACCGGGACTAAACTAGGTCTAAAACTGTATCAAAAAAGTACCAAAATGTGAACTAGATCACACCTGGTTTACTCCTGGTTTAGTCCTGGTTTAGTCCTGGTTTAGTCCTGGTTTAGTCCTGGTTTAGTCCTGGTTTAGT